>JAREIK010002563.1:607679-681839 GCA_029783825.1 Sapria himalayana | reverse complement strand
AAATAGGATGATAGATAGATAGGAATATAGGTATATAGATAGATATACAGATAGATAGACAGACAGACAGTTAGCTAGGTAGAAAAATAAATAAACAGATATACAAATAGGTAGAAAGATAAAAAGATAGAAAGATTGATAGATAGGAAAATAAAGGATAGACACAGATATATAGACATTTAGAGATATATATATATATATATATATAGACATATACACAAATAGACTTATATAAAGATAGTCATATAGATATAAAGACAGATAAACATTTAGATAGATAGATAGACATATATACAAATAGATATATAGAAAGATAAATAGATAAATAGATAAATAGATAAATAGATATATATATATATATATATATATATATATATATATATATATATATATATTACAAATAGACTAATAGACATATTGATAGATTGATAGATAAAAAGATAGAGAAATAGATAGATAGACAGATGAAAGCTAGACAATTAGATAGATAAATAGATAGAAAGATACACATTTAGATAGAAAGATTGATAGATAGATATGTAGATAGACAGATAGATAAATAGATAGATAGATAAAAAAACAAATAGACAGATAAACATATTGACAGATAGATAGATATATACATAAAGGGATAGATAAATAGATAGAAATACATATATTCAAATAGACAAATAGGTAGATAAACAAATAGATAAATAGATTGACAAATATTTACATAGATAGATAGAGATATAGATAAATAGACATATATACAGATAGATAGATAAACAAATAGATAGACAGATAGAAAGATAGAAAGATTGATAGAAAGATAGACAGATTGACTGATAAAGACATAGACAGATAAATAGAAGGAAAGATTGACAGATATACAAATAGGTAAATAGTCATATAAACAGATAGACAGACATACAAATTGATAGATAAACTAATAGACATATACACAAATACACTGATAAAAAGATAATTAGATAGAAATATAGACAGATAGACAAATAGAAATAAAAAAAGATAAACCGATAAATAGATATACCATTTAGATAGATAGACCATTTAGATAGATAGACAGATATACATATAAATAGATTTATAGGTAGATACAAAAATAGATTGAGAGAGAGGCAGATATACAAATTGATAGATATAAATACATAAAGATAAGTAGATAGACAAATAAAATAGATAAATATATAGATAGATAGATTTAAAAATAGACAAATAGATAGATAAACAGATAGATAAATAGATAGACAAATAAAAAGAAATGGATAGACAAAAAATAAATAGAAGATTATAGACTAACACAAGACAGATAAACATAAATAGATAGACACATTGTTAATAGACATATAGTAGATACTAAGATAAATTATGATGAAAGTAGATATATATACAAATAGTTAATAGATTAGATATATAGACATATATACATATAGACATATAGACATATAGACTGATAGACAAATAAGATAAATAAATAAATAGATAGATAGACAGATAGACAAATAGACAAATAGACATATATTATGATAGTTAGATAGACAGATAGATAGAAAATTCGTTTTATAGATAGATAAATAAATCAACATATAGATAGATAGATAAATAAATAGATAGATAGATAGATAGATAGACATATATACAATAGATAGATAGATAGACACATAGATATATGATAAATAGATAGTTATACAGATAGATCGAAAGAAAAATAGATAGATAGACAGATAGACAGATAGTCAGATAGAAATATTGAAAGATAGACAGATAGAAATATAGACATATCGAAAGATAATAGATAGACAAAAAGATAGAAAAATAAACAGACAGATATATATATATATATATATATATATATATATATATATATATATAAAACGGTAGATAGATAGATAGATAGAAAGATATAAAAATAGATATATAGATATATAGATAGATAGATAGACAGACAAACAGAAAGATAGAGATAGATAAACTGAAGACAGAAAGATAGAGATTGAGACAGATAGATAGAAAAAAAGATAGATAGACAAATAGATATACAGACAAAAAGATAGACAGATATACAAAGAGACAAACAAATATACACAAATAGATAGATAGATAGATATATATTTTATATATATATATATATATATATATAGGCAAATAGATGATAGATACAGATAGATGTACATTTAGCGAGATAGACAGATATACATATACACAAATAGAGTGATAAAAGATAGTCAGATTGATAGATTGATAGATATAAAAGTAGATAGATAAACATAAAAAACCAATAAATAGATAGATAGATAGATAGATAGATAGAAAGATAGATAAATAGACCATATAGATAGAAAAACATATAGATAGATAGATAAAAAGATAGATAACAAATTTACATATAGATAGAGTAATTGATAGATACATCGATAGATAGACAAATAGACAGATAGAATTTTAGAATGATAGAAAGATAGAAAGATAGAAAGAAAGAAAGATAGATAGATAGATAGATGGATAGATAAATATATAAAGAGACATATAGAAAAAGAGATAGATAGAGTCATAGATAGATAGATAGATAGATAGATAGAAAGGTAGATTGATATATAGATAGATAGACAGATAAATTAATATACAGATAGAAAGATAGACATATAGATAGATAGAAAGATAGTTAGATAGCCAGATAAGTAAATAGTGAGATAAATAGATTGATAAATTAATTGATTGATAGATTGATAGGTAGTTAGATAGATAGAAAGATATCTAGATAGCCATATAGCATAGAAAGATAGATATATAGATAGAAAGATAAATAAATAAATAGATAGATTAAATGATTGATAGATATATATGTAGATATATAGATAGATCGTTCGATAGATAGATAGATGGATACATAGATAAATAGACAAAACATAGATTGATTGACATGTAGAGAGATAGATAGACACACATATAGATATACAGATAGACATTCAAACAAGCAAACAGCTAGATAGATAGATAGAAAAATAGATAGGAATATAGAGGATAGACAAAGACAAATAGTCATTTAGATAGATAGACAAATATACATATATACAAATATATAGATAGAAATATAGTCAGATAGAGAGATAGAGCGTAGATAGATAAAAAGATAAAATAATAAATAGTTATATATATAGATAGATAGATAGTAAGATAGATAGATAGATCAAGTAGAAAGATAAATTGATTGATTGATTGACAGATAAACAAATAGATAGATAAGTAGATAAACAAAGAGATAGATAGAATGATATATATATAGACAGATAAATAAATAGATAGACAAATATACAAATAGACAGATAGAATAAAGACATATAGATAGATAGATACATAGATAGACAAAAAGATATATATATATATATATATATATATATATATATATATATATAGATTGATTGATAAGTATTTAGACAAATAGCTAGATAGGAACATTGGCAGTTAAATAGATAGATAGATAGACAAATTTATAGACAGATAGACCGACAAAAAGATAGATAGATAGATAGAAAGATATACACTTAAACCGACAAACAATTAGATGGAAAAATAGATAAATAGATAGGCTGATAGAGAATATACACAGATAGATTGACATTAAAGAGATAGACAAATAGAAATATACACAAATAGACAGATACAAAGATAGTCAAATTGATAGATAGACAGATTGACAAGTAGATAGATAAAGAGATAAATAAATAAATGGATAGACAAATAGAAATGTATATATATATATATACCATATAGATAAATAGATATATATAAAGATAGACAAATAGACTAATAAATAGATAGAAAAATAGACATAAAAAAATAGACACATAGACTAATTGACAAAAAGAAAGATAGCCAAATATTTAGATAGGCAGATAGACATATAGACAGATAAAAAGATAAATAGATAGATAGATAAATATATAGACAGATAGATAAACAGACAGATTAATAGATAGATAGATTGATTGATAGATATGTAGATATACAAATAAGTATATAGGCAAATTGGCTCATAAGTAGATTGGTATATAGGCAGATAGTCAGATAAGTAGATAGGCAAATATGTATATAGGTAGATATAAATTTATGCAAATAGAAATATAGAAAGATAGCCATATAGATAGAAAGATAGACAAATAGATATAAAGATAAAATAACAAATAGACAAATATACAAATAGACAGATAGACACGAATAGAAAGATAGAAAGATAGAAACATAGAAAGATATGGAGATAGAGGATTAACACGGACAGATAGACATTTAAAGAGTAATTGATATTCATATACACAAATAGACATATTTAAAGATAGTCATATAGATAAAAATATAGATATACATTTAGAGAGATAAACAGAAAGAAATATACATAAATAGATAGATAAAAAATTATCATATAGATAGATAGATAGATTGATTGATATATACAAATATAGAATGATAGATTAATAGAGTGATAGATTGATAGATAAAAAGAGATACATATAGCCAGACAAATAGATAAATAAATAGATAGATGTACATATAAATAGATAGACTGATAGATCGATAGATAGGTAGGTAGATAGACAAAAAGACAAATAGATAGATAGTTATAAAATAGATAGACAGATAAACATATTGATAGATAGATAGATAAAGAGATAGATAGATAGATAGATACAAAGATAGAGAGAAAGACATATAGTAAACACATATAGAGATCAATAGATAGATTTCACAAAAATTTATATAGACAAATAAACACATATAGAGATCGATAGATAGATATATAGATAGATTGACAAATAGATAGATAATCAAATAAATAGATAGACAGATAGAAAGATAGATAGATAAATTAAAAGATAGACAGATTGATAGATAGAGAGATAGACATATAGATAGGTAGAAAGATTAACAGATAAACAAATAAGCAAATAGTCATATAGACATAATCAGATAGATAATCTATCTGTCTATCTGTCTATTTGTATATCTATTTATGTGTCTATCTATCTATATATATATCTATCTATCTTTTTTCTATATTTCTGTCTATCTGTTTATCTAGTTATCTATCTTTTTTATCTGTATATCTATCTGTCTATCTATCTATATGACTATATGTCTATTTTTATTAATGCCAATCTTTCGATCTGTTTCTCAATCTATTGATCTATCCATCTATCTATCTTTTTAACTATTTATTTATCTATCTATCTAGTTGTCTATTTGTCTATATGCCTATATGTCTATTAGTCTTCATGTCTATATGTTTATATATCTATCTGTTTATCTAACTATTTGTATTTTTGTTTATCTGTCATTGTCTATTTGTCTATCTATCTATCTATCTAACAATTGATTTATCTATTTATTTTATATATTTGTATTCTATTTATCTGTCTATCTATCTATATGTCTATCTATCTTTATTTCTTTCAGTCAACATGTCTTTTTATCGATCTTTCTATCTATCTATCTTTCTTTCTTTGTTTCTTTCTTTATATTTGTCTATTTGTCTATCTGTCTATCTATCTATCTGCCTATATGTCTGCCTATCTATTTGTCTATCTGTATATCTATCTATTTGTCTTTTAGCTTTTTTGTGTATTTATCTATATGTCTCTCTGTATATCTATCTATATATCTATCTATCTGTCTATCTATGTATATTTATAACTTTCTATATATCTATATTTCTATTTATCTATCTCTATATCTATCTATGTCTCCATCTATCTATCTGTCAATCTATATATCTTTCTATCTATTTATATAGTCTATCGATCTAACTTTCTATCTGTCTATCTATTTTTTAGTTTATCACATTATCTATCTACTTGTCTATTTATCTATCTATCTAGCTATCTGATTATCTTTCAATTTGTCTATTTGTGTATATGTCTATCTGATAATGTATCTATCTGCCTATCTATCAATTTGTCTACCTATTATTTTGTCTGTCTATCTATCTATCAATCGATCTATCTATCTGTCTATCTATTTATCTGTGTATCTAGCTATATGTATATATCTCTATCTGTTTATCTCTCTATCTCTCAAATCTATCTATTTGTCTATCTTTCAATATGTCTATCTGTCTATCTATCTATCTCTCTATCTGTATGTCTGTTTATAGATTTATCTCTATATCTATCTACATGTCTATCTATCTATATATCTATCAATGTGACTATCATTCGATATATCTATTTTTGTATATGTATAACTATTTATCTATCTATTAGTCTATATGTCTATTAGTCTATTTGTCTATTAGTTTATCTGTCTATTTGTCTATCTATCTATCTATCTATCTGACTGACTGACTGACTGTCTTTCTGTATATCTATCTATTTGTTTATATATATATATATATATATCTATATATTTATCTGTCTATCTCTCTATTTATGTATCCAAATATCTATTTATTGTTTTTTGCTTATCTCTCTAATTATATATCTAACTATCTTTTTATCTGATCTTCTATCTATCTATCTATTTGCGTATATGTTTATATGTTTATATCTCTAAATGTATATCTATCAATTTATCTATCTATCTTTCAATAAGTCTATTTTTGTATTTATCTTTCTATCTCTCTTTAATTTTCTATCTGTCTGTGTCTATCCTCTATTTGCCTATCTATCTATTTATCTATTTATATGTTTGTTGGCCTGTCTTTCTATTTGTATATCTATCTATCTATTTAGCTATCTATTTGTTTGTCTATTTGTCTATCTGCCTATCTACCAATCTGTCTGTCTACCTATCTACTTTTTCGTCTATATATTTATTTATATACCTATATGCATATCTGTCTATCTACCTATCCACCTATCTACCTATTTACTTATCTGTTTATCTATCTATCTGTGTATATATATATATATATCAGTCTATCTATCTATATTTTTATCTATCTATTTTCTTTATGGGTCAATATGTCTATTTATTTATCTATCTATATTTATATATGTCTATTTATCTTTCTATCTGTCTATCTATCTAACTATCTATCTATCTTTCTATCTGTCAATCTATACATCTATTTATTTATTTATCTTTCTAACTATCTATCTCTCTATCGATCTAACTATTTGTTTATCTGTCTATCTATCTATATTATCTATCTATCTATCTATCTATATATCTATCTATTTATTGGTTTATATATTTATTTATCTACTTGTCTATTTGTCTATCTATATATTTGACTATATTTCTATTTGTCTATTTGTGTATATGTCACTCTGTCTATCTCTCTAAATGATAATTTGTCTGTGTCTATCCTCTATCTTCATATCTATTTATATATCTATCTATTTGTTAGTTTGTCTATCTATCTGTATATCTATATGTATGTCTATCTATCTAACTACATGTCTATTTGTCTATCTTTTTGTCTATTTATCTATATATCTATAGATCAATCGATCTATCTATCCATCTACCTATCTATCTATCAATCAATTAATCTATCTTTCTATTTATCTACTATTTATCTATCTATCTATCTCGCTATGTACGTATCTAGCTATTTGTTTATCAACCTATCTACCTATCTATCTATCTATCAATTACTCTATTTATCTATTTATCTATCTATCTATCTATCTACCTATGTACCTATCTGGTTTTCTAGCTATATGTCTATCTAGGCATCTACCTATCTATATATCTAACTATTAATCTATCTGTCTATCTTTCTATCTGTCTATCATTCTATCTATATATAATTGTCTATCTGTCTATTTGTCTATCTATCTATCTACCTTTTTGCCTATTTGTCTATGTGCCTATCTATCTATCTATCTATCTATGTATATATCGATCTATTTGTCTCTTTATCTATCTATCTATCTATCGGTCTATCTTTCTAAAATTCTATCTGCCAATTTCTTTATCTATCTATCTAACTATCTATTTATTTATCTATCTGTAAATTTTTTATGTCTATTAATCTATTTGTCTATATGCCTATTTTTCTATATAGTCTATCTATATATTTCTCTATTTTTGTATCTATAAATTATTTATTGGGTTCTTTGTTTTTTTATCTACTTCTTTATATATCAATCAATCTATCTGACTATCATTCTATCTGTCTATTTGTGTATATGTCTAACTGTCTATTTCTCTAAATGTATATCTATCTATGTCCATCATCTATCTTTTTATATATCTATCTAATTATCTTTCTATCTATGTGTGTATGTCTGTCTCCTTGTATATCTGTCAGTCTTTTTTTCTATCTATCTATTTGACTATCTTTAAATACATTTATCTATATATCTTTCTATCTATTTGTCTTCAGTCTATCTGTCTCTCTCTATTTGTCTATCTATTTATCTATCTTTCTATCTTTATTTCTTTTTATCTAACTATTTATCTATCTTTCTATCTATATATATATCTATCTATCTATATATCTATCTATGTGTCTCTTCATTTAACTATCTATTTGTCTATCTATTTATCTCTCTATATGTCTATATTTCTATCTGGCTATCTCTTTGTCTATCTGTCTATCTTTCTATCTATCTAATTGTCTATATGTCAATATGTTTATCTATCTATTTGTATTTCCATCTATCTATATAACTTTATATCTATCTTCTATCTATGTGTCAATATGTCTATCTATCTATCTATTTATCATTTTATCTTTTGTATATATCTATCTTTCTATCTGTGTATTTATTTCTCTGGCTATATGTTTATCTGTCTATTTATTTATCTCTCTATATGTCTATTTGTCTATATGTCTATCTATCTATCTTACTATCTTTCTATTTGTCTATTTTTCTATATGTCTATCTATCTATCTATCTGTCTATCTACCTATTTGTCAATCAGTCTATATGTTTATATGTCTATATATTTATATGTCTCTCTAACTATTTGTATATCTGGCTATCTTTCAACTTCTATCTTTGTATATATATGTCTGTCTATCTGACAATCTGTATATCTATTTAATTTTGTCTATTTGTCTTCTATTTATCTGTCTATCTGTTTATTTTTGTCTATATGTCTTCTATTTAATTGTCTATCTATCTATCTATCTGTTTATATGTCTAAATATTTATCTATCTATTTGTCTATCGGTCTATCTGTCTATTTATATATTCGTCTATCTGTCTATTTGTACATCTATATATCTTTCTTTTTGTCTATATGACAATCTCATTATTTGTCTATCTATCTATCTTTCTATATTTATATCTATAAATCTATCAATCTGCAATACAAGAAAATGTTCATTTAGCTAGGTAATTATTTCTAGGTATCATTCCCATGCTAAATTGTGAGGAATTAGCTAGGGAATACTAAGAGATTTATGATTTTTCAATGAAATAAAAATTTGCAATGGATTAGTGATGGATTAGCGATAGAATATTTTTGTAAATTCTGTTCAAGAAAAATGGTGATTTTAGCTACAGATTTAGCAACGGAATTTTCCTAGCTAATAAAACTAGGAATATAGCAACAGATTTATCGATAAAATTTCTCTAGCTAATAAAATATGAAATATAGTGATAAATTTAGTGATTGAATTTTTCTAGATAATAAAACCTATAATATAGTGATGGATTTAGTGACGAAATTTCTCTAGCTAATAAAACCCAAAATATAGTGACAGATTTAGCGACGAAATTCACCTAGGTAATAAAACATAGAATATAGCGACATTTTTAACTACGAAATTTTTCTAGCTAATAAAATATAGAATATAGTTACGGATTTAGCGACAGAATTTTTTTAGCTATTAAAATCCAGAATATAGCGATGGATTTAGCGACGAAATTTCGCTAGCTAATAAGAATATAGTTATAGATTTAGCGATGGAATTTCCCTATCTAATTACATCTGGATTATAGTGATGGATTTTAACGAAGGAATTTCCCAAGTTAATTACATCAGAAATATATCACCGAATTTAGCGATGAAATTTTCTTAGTAAATTACATCTGGAATATAGCGACAAATTTAGCGACAGAATTTTCTTAGCTAATTTCATCCGTAATATAGTGACGGATTTAGCGATGGAATTTCCCTAACCAATCTTTAATTATTTAATTTTTTTATTTATTATTAGTTTTAATATTTTATTTTATTTGGTTTAATTAATCTATGCTAATGGTTTATAGATGAGTGATCTTTGAAAGATACATTCTCCTCGTAAAATTATAAAAAATGTATATTATAAATAAATAATTTAAAAATATAAAAATACAAAAAAAATTATATTAATAAAGGACTAAAATTACTATTTTTATGATGTATAAAATTTTAAAAAAATTATACAAAAAATTTTTATAAAATTTTTAATTAAGAAACTTAAAAATTTGTATTATAGTAACATTAAATAATTAATTCTATAAGTATAATATTTTTTTATGATATTTTAAAAATTAAATTAACATACATTAAAATTTCTACTAATATAAATATAAAATAATTCATTGTATGATTAAATAAAAAATATTTTCAATAATATCTGAAATAATGAATACATAAGTAAATATTAATATTATTATAACTATAAAAAAATTTTATGATTATAGGAAACTTTAAAAAACATAATTAATACTAAATTTGAAAATCTTTAAATTTAATAAAAATTTAAATTTTTTCATTAATTTTAAAAGAAAATAAATTATTATTTAAAAATAAATACATAGATGTTTGTCCCTACTAAATTTTATAAGAATTAAACAATTGAGTAATATTTTTACTATTAGCATTTAACATTCAGCCTCTATTAAAAAAATACATATAACTTTTTTTAATTATCTTCTCATTTAAGTAATATTTTGAATTTTAAAAATTATTAATTATATCAAATAATATGAAATTTTATGTCTTTAAAATTATTTCATATTATCTTCATAAAAATTAATATGAATTCTTAAAAATTTAACTATGATATATATATATATAAACATTAAGAGTATTTTATAACTTTTAGGAGAGTGGCTAGAAGTCAAATCATCTTTTCATGTATGTCTTATTATATGAAGTTTGTAAATTTTGTAAGAATTTGTTATTTTTTTATACGGCTAAACATATATTTTTTTAATTTGTTTATATATTTATTGTTTAATTAATTTAATAATAAAAAATTGTAAGGTGTTTGTTTTTCATTTGTACCTTGCTACACGCATATAAATTTTATTGGAAAAATTTTCATAATAAAAAAAATTAGTCTTTTTGTATTATATACATATATATTGTTTATTTAATGTTTTTATAATTAAAAATTTTAATATTTTGGTAATATATATAACCTCTTGTCGAGACGTGAGAGATAACTCTAACAAGCAAAGCGCCTAAGTGCTCTACAGTACGCCTCTATCTCTCGACACCTACACATCAAAACCTAATCGAAGAGTAATATAAGCAAGATTTCTTATTGATTTGAGATATGTTTTCTACCCTAATTCTTAATCGATTATCTTAATGCAAGAGTGTGTGTTTTGATTCTGTTATTTTTTATTCCGAAATTCTTTTTCATTAATCACCATGGTATGCTTGGAGTGCTTATATAAACTTATTCGTATACATACTTCATGCATTTGTGATATAATGTATTCTCATTATGTTGATGTTGATGTTCTACAGTAGTTATGTCGACTTGATATCTATATCAATATACATAACTATATATAAATAGTATCCATAAGTATAAATGTATTTTATATAAGTGTATTTAAACATAACTATACATCAATATGCATGTGTAATATAATTTGTATTTCTTATATAAGTGTATTTTACTATTTTGATAACTATAAAAATAGTATACATAAACATAACTATATATAAATATAACAACGTATATTTAATACACACTCACATATATATAACTATATATAAATGTATTTAACAATATTTATATACACATATTACTATATATAAATGTATTTATCTACATTAATATACATAACTATATATAAACAATATACATAAATAGTATACATAAATAGTATACATAAATAGTATACATAAATAGTATACATAAACAGTATACATAAATAGTATAAGGTATGCCAACTTGATATCTACATCAATTTACATAAATATATATGAACAATATACATAAACAGTATACATAAACATTAGTGTATTTTATATAAGTGTATTTAAACATAACTATACATCAATATGCATGTGTAATATAATTCAAATTTCTTATATAAGTGTATTTTACTATATCTATAACTATAAAAATAGTAAACATAAACATAACTATATATAAATATAACAACATATATTTAATATACATATATATATAGATATATACCTATATATAAATGTATTTAACAATATGTATATAAACATATTACTATATATAAATGTATTTATCTACATCAATACCTATACATAGCCATATGTCTAAATATATATAAATACATCTACAACATGTATAACTACATGCTTCAAAAACTTAATATCCATTCATATCATTCATCTCATTCATACATATTTTTTATTGTATATTGTATAAATATTTATCATTTTCCCATATATTTTAGGACCTTAAATTTTATTTTTTCAACCTTAAATGTATTTTTATTGTATTTTTATATGTTTGTATAATTCATTATGATTTAATTTATTTAGGGTTTGTATTTTTGTTTCACTTAATATCGTTTAACTAAAATTGATTTCTAATAAAATGTTCATTTGTTAAAATTCATGTTGTAAATTTTAAAACAAATATCAATATGTTTGTGTAATAAATAATATAAAAAATTTCTAAATTATATAGGTGATGTAGTTTCAATTTAAAAAGATAATACTTTAAAATAACAATTTTTTTACGAAATAAATTTTGCACCCCATAATATGCAATATGTTATATTTATTATAAATAAACAATATTTGAAATGTATCTATTAATTACAAAAAAAAACATTGTAATGTATTAAATTTGAAAAAAAAATTAAAAATTATTATTTAAAAAAACAAATTCATATATTTATATGGTCATTTATATATTTTGAATAAAATAAATAAAAAATAATTACTAGTAGAAAAATTTACTCATGTATTTATATGGTAATCTATTTTGTTTGGACATAATTAAAAAAATAATTGATTTTTTACAAAACATTAAAGGCATGTATTTATATGCTCTACATTATATTTGTTTGAATTTTAAAGTTTCTAAAAATTTATTAATAACAATAAATAATATGTAGAAATTTATCATAGACATTAATATTTTAATAAAAAAATTATATAGAAAAAACAACAATATTATAAATTTATGAACTATATTTTCATTTTAAACATAATTGTAAAACCTAAATAATTTACAAATATGCCAACTTAATATATTTATATGAGTATAATAATAGTTATTTTAATATAAATATAAAAAAAAAACTATTTGAATAAAATAGAAGCTCATATATTTAATTCATAATTTAATTTTACGCATTAATATGCTTCACACACACACACACACACACAAACAAATATTTGTTTTAAATATAATGAATTTACAATATTTTATAAATTGTGTACAATATATAATATTTTATTTTAATTAAATTTTCAAAATCAAAAAATTTTAAATACATTTACACACACACACACACACACACACACATATATATGATAGTTTCATGTGTACCTTAAAAAATACACTACGTATATAGGTATATGTGTGTGTGTTTGTGTGGGTGTACGGTAGTATATGCATGCATACAAGTATATACACACTACTTTGAAAATGTATAGTACAAAAATGTGTATGCTGATATATAATGTATAGTAATGTATATGGATGTATAAATGTGTGTGTGTGGGGGGGGGGGGTAGTGTATATGCACATATATATTTATGCATATATGTAAATATCAACATTAATTTTGAAAAGAAAAATACTTGAGCATATAAATATCAACATGTTCCACAAATTCGAGAGAGCAGGAGCAATACTATCATATTTATAACTATATCTTTAACTACACACATATTTATAACTATATGTGTATAACTATATATAAATATTTGTACAACTATGTAATACTCTATATAATTAAATATAATTATATTTATATCTATGTATACATATATGTATTCATATAATTAAATCTATATATTTATTTATAACTTTGTATATATTTATGTAGAACTACTTATAACTACTTGTATCAATATATCTATATATAATTAAATGTTACCTATATATAACTCTATTTTTAATTATATATACTATCGCTATAAAAACATATAGAGGTTGATCTCCCTCTCTAGTGACCATCTCTTGAGATCTATTGATTCCGTTTCTTTCCCTCATCTCATCTCTTTACTGTTGTACGACAAAGGGATTGAGATTAAGTGGAAGAAATGGGATTTACATTCACAAAGCTATTCAGTAGGCTATTAGTCAACAAGGAGATGAGAATTTTGATGCTAGGTCTTGGTGCTGGTGGTAAGATAATCATTATGTATAAGTTGAAGCTTGGTGAAATTTTTACCACTATTCCTACTATTGTCTTCAATGTAGAGACTGTTGAATACAAAAACATCAATTTCAATTTCACTATGTGGGATGTTGGGGGTCAAGACAAGATTTGCCTTTTCTGGAGGGATTACTTCCAAAATACCCAAGGTCTCATATTTTTGTTAGACAGCAATGACAAAGATTGAGTTGCTGAAGCCAGAGATGAGTTGCATAGGATGCTAAATGAGGAAAAGCTTCAAGAAGATGTTTTGCTGGTGTTTGCCAATAAGCAAGAACTTCCCAATGCGACGAATGCAGTTGAAATCATTGACAAGCTAGGACTTCACTCTCTTCGCCAATGTCATTGGCACATTCAAAGCACCTGTGCTACCTCTGGCGAGGGCCTCTATGAGGGTCTTGATTAGCTTTCCAATTACATTGCCAGTAAATCATAAACAATTTTAGCAGTATGACGCAAACTTTGTTGACATATCTAGATGTGGATCTAATTTTTGCCTATTTTGCTTGAGTTTTGTTCTGTTATGTGGATGAAATCATCTATTTCTAGGGGATTCAAATTGTATTTATATTTATATATTGCACGCCTGAAATACAATGCCACATTTACTTTGTTCTGATCTGTTGTAAGCCGAACTTATTTGTTTTCAGTTTGGTGTCTTTTTGCCATTGGATCTCAAAGGTATAAAAACATATAACTATAAATAATTGTATTTGACTATATGTATAACTATAAAATATTATATATAGCTATATTTAAAAATATAATTAACAACATTTATTTAATATACATTATTATATATTAGTATATAAAAATGTATTTTACCATATATATACCTATAGATAACTATATGTATACATATATAAAATTATATAAAAATATATATTTACCTACATGTATAAATATAAGTATAATTATATGTGTAACTATATGTATAACCACAATTAACTATATTTATAATTACATGTATAATAACATATGACTTTATGTTTAACTATATATGTATAACTATATATAAATATTTTTATAACTATATATAAATATTTCTATAACTATATATAAATATTTGTATAACTATATAACACTCTATATAATTAAATATAACTATATTTGTAACTATGTATACATATATGTAAATCTATATATTTATTTATAACTTTATATATTTATGTATAACTATTTGTATGAATATATCTATATATAACTATGTGTTTAACTATATAAAAATATTTATAGCTATATATACTATATGTATAATAACATATAACTATAAATTATTGTATCTTTTTATATATATAACTATAAAAGCTTTATACATAACTATAATTAAATATAAAATTTACAACTTATATTTAATATACATTTGCATATATTAGTATTTGAAAATGTATTTTAC
Organism: Sapria himalayana; assembly: GCA_029783825.1. Lineage (NCBI taxonomy): Eukaryota > Viridiplantae > Streptophyta > Magnoliopsida > Malpighiales > Rafflesiaceae > Sapria > Sapria himalayana. The sequence continues at coordinate 665,948 of JAREIK010002563.1, read as the reverse complement.
TATATCTATACCTATACATAACTATATGTATAAATATATACAATAATATGAATAAATATATATATCTACATGTATAAATATAAGTATAACTATATGTGTAACTATATGTATAATCACATGTAACTATATTTATAATTACATGTATAACAACATACAACATTATGATTAATTATATGTGTATAACTATATATAAATATATGTAAAAAAACAAAACTATATATAATTAAATATAACTATATTTTTACCTATTTATACACATATGTAAATCTATATATTTGTTTATAACTTTCTATACATTTATGTATAACTACTTATAATTACTTGGAGCTATGGATCAATGAAAAATAGCCTTAGAAATCAGGTATGATTTGGATGATATCTATCATGCCCTACTTTCTTTTTCCTTATAAAACTAATGAATGATGATAAAATAATCATAAAATATGAAACTTGTAATCATACCATAGTGTTCATATAATAATGAGTGTAATATAAGCTCCAATTTATTTAACAATTTACACCCTTAGTTCATTGGGTACACTAGGGAAAAGCAACATGATTTAGTAATGAAATCTTACAAATCTCATGAGTTTGCTGCTGCTTAAAATGAGGTATTGGAGCTATGGATCAATGAAAACCAGCCTCAAAAATCAGGTATGATATGGATGATAGCCATCACATATTGCCTCCTTTTTCCTTATTAAACTAATGAATGCTGAAAAAATAATCATAAAATTTGAAACTTGTAATCATATTAAGTTCGCTATTATGTTTCTTTCATGGCTGAATTATGAACTTCTATAGACTATTGTGCATTTCTATTTAATATTGCTTATCATCTAGTTTTGTGCTTTGCTTATTCACTTGATATCTACATGAAAACATCCATTGAGTAGCCAATTGATTTTACACGTGGAACTTGATTGAGTATATATATATATATATATGTACACTGTGTGTACATGTACATATATTATATGTACATATATTATATGTACATATACATATATATATATATATATATATATATTTAAAAAAAGGTTCGTTTTATTATTATTATGCCCTCTCTTTTGGCGGAGGAATACCATTTGTACAAACTAATACTATCATTTTTCCCTTTTACACCCATTCTCAAAAGAAATAATAAACTAACTCTATGAAATCATGCTTTTAACTCTCTTCATTTAAGTATGCTATAAGTAAGCTCTTTGCTTTTTGTGTATCATAAGTAACTTCAATGTGATCCTTTGATGTTTTTTTTTACCTCTTATGCTGTCCCTTATGCTGCCCTTTAAGATTTTTTGTTATTGCTTCTCTTGGAGCCTCCAATAATCCCTCTTTTAGCTATCCCCGAGCCTCTTAAGCTGTCTTCCTAACCTCTTAAAGTCCTCCATTTCCTGTCTTCTGGAAATAGAAGTAACCCTCCCTCTCTCCCGATTATTGGATAAAAACAAAAAGAAAAACAGTAAATATATGAAAAAAAGAGAGAACATTCCTCCATTTCCTGTCTTAAGCTGTCTTTCAGCACCTCAAAGTGCCAAAGCCTCTGTCTTTCCGACTACCGGTATTGGATTGTCTGCGATATTTCCTGCAAAATAGTGAATATACGAAAAAAAGAAAAACCCCCCTCTATACTTAACAAACAGCCCAACAAAGCCTCTGTCTTAAGCTGTCTGTGATATTTTCTGTCTTAACAAAGCAGTGAATATACTTAACAAAGCCTCTGTCTTAAGCTGTCTGCGATATTTTCTGCCCAACAAACAGCCATATAGATGAAGCTAGCCAGAAAAAACACCCCTAGGACCCCTTTCCATTTTCAATGCTTTTTGGGACTAATGCTTGCAGCCTTTTCAAAAACACCCCAGGCTTGAACTATACTCTTAAAATGACAGAAAAGAGAAAACAACCATTTCCTGTCTTAAGTTGTCTTTCAGCACCTCAAAGTGCCAAAGCCTCTGTCTTTCCCACTACCGGTATTGGATTGTCTGCGATATTTCCTGCAAAACAATAAATATACGAAAAAAGAAAAAACCCCCCTCTATACTTAACCTAACCTAACTCTTCTGCCCAACAAACAGCCCTTATTTTACTTAGATGAAGCTAAACAGAAAAACACCCCTAGGACCCCTTTCCATTTTCAATGCTTTTTGCGACTCAGCGACACAAAATTTTAGCTAAAGAAATAGGCCTCAATAATCAATTTATAGTCCTCCTCAGGACTGGGGTGACCCTAATCTAAATATCTGCAGCAAAACCAAACCACAAGCAAAAAAAGGAACAGCAACACAAAATTTTAGCTAAGGAATCAACTTAAATGGATCAGCAATAAGGAAACCAATACCTTGCACTATTACCTTGCCCTATTTCTTTATCCTATTACAGCAGCAAGAGCAGCAGAACAAGGAATAGCAGAAATTATACTTATTAAGTTTAACTGTAACTTTTTATATAACTGTGTTTATATAGCAGCGTAAAAGTCAGTATAGATATTATGATATTATATTAGCAATAGTCAAGATAGATATTGTAAAATACTCATTATTCCTGCCCAATCCATCAGAAAGTTGAGGCTTTGTTATATCTTCTTGGTCTGTTTATTTATTCTAAAATAAGGAAAACCCATTTTATCTAAACATGCTATTCCCTTTAGTTTGTTTGGCATGAGTTTCTCATTAAATTCTATATCTCCTCTGGTGGTACCTATTTTAGATAGATTATCCGCTAGATAGTTTTCTTCTCTGTATATATGTATTATTGAGGCCTTCAGTTCGTCCATAAGACCAAGAATTACTTCTAGTTCCTCTTCATTCCTCCATAATATTTTCTTATTGATTACTGTATCAACTAGTAATTTTGAGTCTACCTATACTTCAATGTTTTTAAAGTTAAGCTGCTTGCATATCTCTAACCCTGATTTTAATGCTCTGATTTCAGATTCTAACGCCGAAGAGGCTCTACTAGATCTGGTGAAAGCTCTCTGTACTGTCCCTGTATGATCTCTTATTACCCCGCCTCCTCCTGCTATTCCAGTGTCCCTGCTAAAACTCCGATCCGTATTAAGTGAGAGTTTACCAACCGGTGGAGCATTCCACTGTATGCATTTAGCCCTTTGCTGATTTAAAACTTTATATGTGAGATCTCATTCTTTCTCAAGCTTCTTTTCTTGTTTCATTTCCTGAATAACTATCGGTTTTATTAGTGATATATTACATATCTCCTTTCTAATATCTTTTATAATTTCTGTTAAATTCATCCTTATATTTTCGAATTTACTTTTGTTTCGAGATTTCCATATACACCAAATAATTTGATGCGGCAGTTTTTGGTTGAGCCATTTCCTGGTGGGGCTTTTCGTTTTCTCCTTTTCCCATTTTTTAACTTTATCTATTAATCCATCATCTATTTTACATATTCTTTTTTCCCCTTCCATTTCTTTCCATATTTCTGCTGCGATGAGACCATTAGAAAGCAAATGATCAGTGGTTTCAACCGCTTGTAAATAGCATTCACATCTTGATGCGATGTTTATACCTTTCTTTTGTATATTTCTATCTACTGGTATAGCGTTCATTAAAGCCTTCCATGTGAAGGAGCGCATTTTTTGCGGTATGTTTTCTTGTCATACCCATTTAAATAGAGTTTGAGCCGGTTTTTTTTTCTGACCAAGTCTTTTGCTGACTTGAGGGAAAAGTTTCCTTGTGGTGTTAACATCCATTTCCAGCCGCTCCACTTTTGTATAGAGTGTGAGTCCACTATTTCTTTTTGTTTTTCCATTGACTTCCAACTGTTCGAGACTTTCTTAGTGGTCTTATTCTTGTTATCTAAATATCTTGCCCGCATATATTTAGCCCACAGACTTTCACTTTCTTTAAGTCTCCACCAGCTTTTACAGTCCCAGGCAGCTGCCGAGTCCTGGAGGCTCATTAGACCTAATCCTGCTTCCTCTTTCGGATAACAGATACTTTTCCAGTCCTTCCAATGTAGTTTATTTCTACCTTGTTTTTTACCCCATAAGAAGTTGGCCATTTCCGATTCAAGTTTTTTAATAAATTTCTTAGGGGGGTGTATCTCTGATAATATGTGTGTAAGCATGCTTTATAATACATGTGAAAATAGTGTTATTCTTCCCCCAAAACCCAGTAACTCTTCTTTCCATCCTGCTATTTTCTTTCAACCTCCCCTCATATATCGGACAACCTAAATACATTAATGCCCCTTTTATTTCTGCAAATCCCGTAATCCTTTTTATTTTATCTACTAACTTTAATTTTGCATTTTTAGCAAGCATGAACTGACATTTGCTTTTATTAACCATTTGACCTGTCTCTTTTTCAAAAATTTGGAGAAGATCCATAAGATTCATTAAAGACTTTATGCTAGCATTTGTAAATATTATAAGGTCATCTGCATAAGCTAAACAACCTATTCTGGGTGTATTCCTTGGTTGTCTGAATGACAATATTTTACCTTCGGATATTTTCTTATTCAAGTTACGTATTAGCAATTCTAGATAGATATCGAAAAGAAGAGGGGATAACGGATCCCCTTGCCTTAAACTTTTATTTGGTTTAAATTCCTCACTTAACTTACCATTTACCTGACTCTTACCCAAGTACTTGATATACATCTAAATATTAGATCTATGGTTAGCTCTGAAAAGCCGAACCTTCTTAACACAAAGCAAAGGGTATCCCATTCTACTCTATCGAAGGCTTTCGATAGATCTAATTTAACCACTAAGTTTTTTCCTCTAGACTTACTTCCTATCTCTTTCATCATTTCAGATGCAAGCTTTATATTTTCTATCATTAATCTATTTTTAACAAAAACCATTTGTTCCTGAGATATTATTGAAGGTAAAATTAAGCTCAGCCTATTTTGTAATATTTTTGCCAGTATTTTATAAATAGCATTGCATAAGCTTATTGGTCTATAATCCTCACATTTCTGTGGTGATTCTTTTTTTGGAATTAATACTATAAAAGATTTTGCCCATGCTTTTGGGATTTCCGCCCCTACAAAAAAACTTGCAATTGCAAGAACTAGCTCGGTTTTAATCGTATCCCAGTTTACCTGAAAGAAATAATTGTTCCAACCATCAGGTCCTGCTGCACTATCTTTATCCAGACTAAACACAGCCTCTTTAACTTCTGGTTCTTCTGGGACCAATTCCATTGATTGATTTTGAACTTCCGTAATGGTCACCCTAATCACTTGCATTAGAGAATTATCTGTCCTACTTGACTGACTACATAATTGATTTTCAAAAAATTTTTTAAAAAGAGCTTCTATTTCCTTTTCATTTTCTACCCATTCTCCTTCTTCATTTATTAGACCTTTAATTTTATTTTTTTGAGATTTTATTTTTGACATACTATAAAAAAATTTGGTATTACGATCCCCATCTTTTAACCATTTTATTTTTGCTCGTTGTTTCCAGTAAATTTCTTCATGTGTAGTTTCAATCTCAGTTCTCCTTTAGCCTTACTTAATTCTATTCGAGTTTCATTATTATTTGTGGAGTCAAAATCTTGCTCCAACTTGGCTACTTTTTCTTCTAGTTTTTTTAGCTCCTGATTTGATTTCCCAAAAACCTTTTTATTCCAAGTTTTCAAACAAGCTTTTAGCCTCAGAAGTTTGATTGATAGGATTTGCATCGGTTTACCCTCTGCTGGCTCTTTCCAAGATTCTCTAACAAGTCCTGCAAAGCTCGCATGCTTTACCCACATATTTTGAAATTTAAAATTAGATGTATTACCCTGATTTTTTTGAATCGTGATAAGTAGTGGGCTATGGTCAGAGCAAGTTCTGTTTAGGTGTCTAAGCCTCGTAGTCCCTTGTGAGGTGACCCACTTTGTGTTACACATAATCCTATCCAGACGAGCCCAAATGACTCCTCTTTTTTTTCCAATTATTACACCAGGTATATCTCGAACCATTAAAATCTATTTCCATTAGATTGGTAATGGCTATTGTGTCATTAAATTGTTTCATGACTACCTTGTCTGGTGGGTTACCACCCTTCTTTTCTTGAGGGCTTCTAATTATATTAAAGTCGCCTCCTATTATCCATGGTAAATTTCTACTTGCTATATCTTTCATTTCTTCTAATAATGCCAGCCTAGATTGTTTATCATTTTTTGCATAAACTGCTGAAATTATTTGATCTGTGCTCTTATCTAATTTGAAATGTACTATTTGTTCAGTATCTTTTAATATTTCAATTTTCAATTTAATATTTAGATTAGCATAAGCCTTATTAAATCATAAAATTACTCTATATTTATTTAGTTGAGCTTGCAGGACCAGTGGTTCTGCAATAATCAGTAGTGAGATTTTATGTTCTTTAATTAAAAGTCTTAATCTATTTATCGTGGGGCTATTGGCTATTCCCCTAACATTCCAATATAGACATCTATCCATTAAAAACTAGTTTAGCTTAGGCTCGAGTTGTACACTTAGATTCATATGACATGTTAGCATATTTTTTCGTATTTCTTGCTATTTTAGGAGTGTGAGGAATTTCATACCTAATCTCTTTATATTTTACCTATTTTCCGAGCACCATAGCCATTTGCTTTAGGGCCTCCATGGATTGGGTTCTTGAAAGATTCCCCCAATCTTCATTATAAATATGTATATCATCATTTACTTTAAACTCCGCCTCATCTTGGGATACATCATCCTTATGGCTTGAAGGGCAACTAAAAATTACCGATTCATCTTCAGGAAAATCCAGAAGATCCTCATCTATCCATGCATAATCCTCAAGTTTTTCTTTCAATACAATTCTTGTTTTAGATGTTTTTTTATATTTTCTCTTATATTTTACCTCCTCCCATCCTTTTATTAAACTAACATCATTTTCTATCCCCGAGTTAGTCTCTCTCAGGGGTCCTTCTTCTTGAGTAATATTTGGATTATCTGGAGGGATGCTTGAGTGCAAATCTCCCTTCGGCTGGTTTTGTTTGTGAAGTGAAGCCTCCTCTTTCCTTACCCAATGCATCACATTCCCGCCTCCTCCTTCGTACTGCTGCCCGTTGTTATGTTCTTCTTTCCCCACCTTGCACGAGGAATTTTCATGCCCTAGCCTCTTACATTTTGAACAGTAGGGAGGAAGGCTTTCGGGAATGACAGTTTACCAAAACGCCTTGGCCTGTTCCCCTTCACCACTACCTATCCATATTTTTTCAGGCGGGTTAGTTAAGAGGTTTAGCTCTACACATACACGTGCTTTGTTCGGCCTTGACATGGTTCTTGTGGCTTCATCTCGTAACATGGGCTTACCCAAGCACGATGAGATTGCATAAAGAGATGTCTCAGAGAAGAAATGGAGTGGCAGAAAAGGCAATGTAAACCATACCGGAGCTATAGGCGCCTCTTCAAGAGGAGTAAAATCCTTTGTCCACTTCAGTATATGCATGGGGAAGCCGTCAACTTGCCATAATCCACGCTGCCATAGGCGATATTGATCTTCCAGTAGAGAGCATTGCAGCACAACATGTTTGGCATCGAAATCAGCAAATTTCACCTTCCCCTTTAGCTTTAAATTGTCGATAAATTTCTGAACTCCAATCGCACGAGGCCTGCCGTAAGAGAACTTTCCAACGAGCATATATTCGAAAGGTTCTAAGAGCCTTTGAGATTCTTCGGCAGAGAAGATGATAGCCGGGAGACCATTTTTGTTCCCTTGAATTCGTAAGATCGACGCGGAGCTCTTCACCACCGAGGCAAAAGACTTATTATTTAATAATAAGTCAGATTTTTCCATTCTTACCTTGTATTGGGCTTGGTTCGAGCTTAAATGATGTTTTCTTTTTTCTTTGTTTCACAATCTAACAATTACTCAACACTATACCCTTATAGTATCAAACAGCAGTTCCCGAAAACTAAAGTCCCTTAACTATCCCACAACAGAATTCCAGATAATCACTGGAGAGAAAAGGTGAGAGGATTTTCACGAGAATACCAGGAAATCACATAATAGTTTATACCAATTGTTATTATTCATGTTCCCGTAGCAGTATTCCCATAACAGTTACACTTAATTTGCAAATATAACAAGCTGTATCTCTCAACTATATCAGAAGAACATTCAACAAAATTTATTCAATGTTTTCGTTATTGTTTCCAGGTAGTTCGCAAAGCAATTAACACAATGGTTCTCCCAATTAACAGTTTATTCAAGATGTTCGCAAATAATCACGAGAGAAACTGTAACGAAAATCAATTCACTAAGCGATTTTCACAATAAATCCTTCAACAATTCACATACCCATATGTTTATTCGAGATATTCGCAAGATAGTACGTTAGAGAGAAAATCCCGAGAGAACCTGTATCATAAAAACAGTACACGAAGCAGTTTGCACAATAATCATTCAACAAATTCACATAATCATTTGTTTAAGATAAATCGCGATAGAGAAAATCTAGAGAAATCCGCAGAAGAGTTTTCGCGAGAGGGTTTTTGCGAGAGCTAGGTTTTCGCGAGCGCCGTCAATTCGCACAATCAAGATTACTCTAATATTTTTTATCAATCTATCAGTTTGTTTGTCTTCGTCTTATTCTTCTTTTTCTTCTTATTCTTCTATTTCTTCTTTTTCTTCTATTTCTTCTTTTTCTTCTTTTTCTTCTTTTTCTTCTTTTTCTTCTTTTTCTTCTTATTCTTCTTATTCTTCTTATTCTTCTTATTCTTCATTTTCTTCTCATTCTTCATTTTCTTCTTTTTCTTCATTTTCTTCTTTTTCTTCATTTTCTTCTTTTTCTTCATTTTCTTCATTTTCTTCATTTTCTTCATTTTCTTCATTTTCTTCATTTTCTTCATTTTCTTCTTTTTCTTCATTTTCTTCTTTTTCTTCATTTAATATTTTTCTTCATTTTCTTCTTTTTCTTCATTTTCTTCTTTTAATTCATTTTCTTCTTTTTCTTCTTTTTCTTCTTTTTCTTCTTTTTCTTCATTTTCTTCTTTTTCTTCATTTTCTTCTTTTTCTTCATTTTCTTCTTTTTCTTCATTTTCTTCATTTTCTTCTTTTTCTTCTTTTTCTTCTTTTTCTTCAATTTCTTCTTTTTCTTCATTTTCTTCTTTTTATTCATTTTCTTCTTTTTCTTCATTTTCTTCATTTTCTTCATTTTCTCCTGTTTCTTCATTTTCTTCTTTTTCTTCATTTTCTCCATTTTCTCCATTTTCTTCATTTTCTCCATTTTCTTCATTTTCTTCATTTTCTTCATTTTCTTCATTTTCTTCTATTTCTTCTATTTCTTCTATTTCTTCTATTTCTTCTATTTATTCTATTTATTCTATATCTTCTATATCTTATATATCTTCTTTTTCTTCTCTTTCTTCTCTTTCTTCTCTCTCTTCTCTCTCTTCTCTCTTCTCTCTCTTCTCTCTCCTCTCTCTTCTCTCTCTCCTCTCTCTCCTCTCTCCTCTCTCTTCTCTCTCTTCTCTCTCTTCTCTCTCTACTCTCTCTTCTCTCTCTCCACTCTCTCCTCTCTCTTTTCTATCTACTCTCTCTTCTCTCCTCTCTCTCTCCTCTCTCTCTCTCTTCTCTCTCTTCTCTCTCTCTCTTCTCTCTCTCTCTCTTCTCTCTTCTCTCTCTTCTCTCTCTTCTCTCTTCTCTCTCTTCTCTCTTCTCTCTCTTCTCTCTCTTCTCTCTCTTCTCTTTCTTCTATTTCTTCTCTTTCTTATCTTTCTTCTCATTCTTCTCTTTCTTCTTTTTATTCTTATTCTTCTTTTTATTTATGTTCTTTTAATTCTTTTAATTCCTCTTATTCCTTCTATTATTATTATTATTATTTTTATTCTTCTTATTGTTGTTATTCTTTTTATTCTTAATATTCTATTTATTCTTCATAATATATTTATTCTTCTTTACTTCTTATTCTTATTTTTCTAATTTTTCTTCTTATTATTTTAATTATACATAATTATCTTATACTTCATTTTCTTCTTATTCTTCTTTTTATTCTTGTTCTTATAATTCTTCTAATTCCTCTTATTATTCTAATTCTTCTAATTCTTATAATTATTCTATTTGTTTTAATTATTATAATTTTTTTAATCTTCTAATTCTTCTAATTCTTATAATTCTAATAATTCTTCTTATTTATCTTAGTCATCTTATTTTTCTTATTCTTCTTATTCTTCATATTATTCATATTCCTAATATTCTTCTTATTCTTCTTATTCTTCTTATTCTTCTTATTTTTCTTATTCTTATTATTCTTATTATTCTTATTATTCTTCTTATACTTCTTAATCTTCTTATTTTTCTTATTCTTCTTAATCTTATTATTCTTATTCTTCTTATCTTCTTATTTTTCATATTCATCTTATATTTCTTTTTTTTATGCTTCTTATTCTTTTTATGATTATTATTCTTTTTATTCTTTGTATTATTTATATTTTCTTCTTATTCTTTCTTTTTCTTCATATACTTGTTATTCTTCTTATTCTTCTATTCTTCTTATTCTTCTTATTTATTTATTCTTCTTATTCTTCTAATTCTTGGTATTGTTGGTATTTTTTTTATCTTTAATTTATTTTTATAAATCTTATAGATCTTATTTTTCTTATGCTTCTTTTTCTTTTTATTCTTCTTATTATTCTTTTTATTATTCTTCTTATTCTACTTATTCTACTTATTCTTCTTATTCTTCTTATTCTTCTTATTCTTCTTATTCTTCTTATTCTTTTTATCCTTCTTATTCTTCTTATTCTAATTATTCTTCTTATTCTTCTTATTCTTTTTATTCTAATTATTATTCTTCTTCTTTTTCTTTTTTATCTTATTCTTCTTTTTCTTCTTATTCTTCTTTTTCTTCTTATTCTTCTTATTTTTCTTATTCTTCATATCATATTTATTCTTTTTATTCTTATTATAATTCTCTTGCTTCTTATTCTTCTATTTCAACATATTCTTCTATTCTTCTTATTCTTCTTAATCTTTATATTTTTCTTATTCTTCTTATTCTTGTTATTCTTCTCATTCTTCTTATTCTTCTCAATCTTCTTATTATTATCATTCTTCTTATTCATCTTATTCTTCTTTTTCATTTTATTCTTCTTATTCATCTTTTTTTCTTTTCTTCATATTCTTCTTATTCTTCTAATATTTCATATTCTTCATATTTTTGTTATTCTTCTTAATCTTCTCTTTATTCTTATTCTTTTTATTCATATTAATTTTATTACACATATTATTCTTGTTATTTTTCTTATTCTAATTTTATTCTTATTCTTCTTATTCTTCCTTTTATGTTATTTTTTGTATTCTTTTATTCTTCGTATTCTTCTTAATCTTCTTATTCTCCTTAATCTTATATTTCTTCTTTTCTTCTTATTTTTTTATTCTTCTTATACTTATTATTTTAATTATTCTTCATATTCTTTTTATTCTACATATTAATTATATTTTTCTTTTCTTCTTATTTTTATTATTCTTTTTATTCTTATTATTCTTGTTTTTATTCGTAATCTTATAATTCTTCATATTCCTTTTATTCTTAATATTCTTCTTATTCTTATTATTCTTATTATTTCTTATTATTCTAATTATTCTTATTCTTCTTATTCTTCTTATTCTTCTTAATCATTTATTCTTTTTATATTTTTATTCTTCTTATTCATCTTATTCTTTTTATTCTTTTTCTTTTTATTTTTCTTCTTTTTCTATTTATTCTTTTATTCTTTTTTATTATTATTTTTCATCTTATTCTTTTTATTCTTCTAATTCTTTGTTTTCTTCATTTTTTCTTTTCTTCTTATACTACTTATTTTTTTTCCTTCTTATTCTTATTATTCTTATTCTTCTTTTCTACTTATTCTTCTTATTTTTCTTTATTTTATTATTGTAATTATTATTCTTATTCTTTTTATTCTTTTTATTCTTCTTATTCTTCTCATTATTCATATTCTTCATATTCTTTTTCTTCTTCTTTTTCTTTTTATTGTTCTTATTCTTTTTAATCTTGGTATTTTTGTTATTCTACTTATTAATCTTATTCTTCGTATTCTTATTATTCTTCTTATTCATCTTATTCTTCTTATTCTTTTTATTCTTCTTATTCTTCTTATTCTTCTATTCTTCTTATTCTTTTATTCTTTTATTCTTTTTATTCTTCTTATTCTTCTTATTCTTCTATTCTTCTTATTCTTTTTATTCTTTTTATTCTTTTTATTCTTCTTATTCTTCTTATTTTTCTTATTCATTTATTCTTTTTATTTTACTTATTCTTCTTATTCTGTATATTTTTCTTATTCATCATATTCTTTTTTATTCTACTTATTATTATTATTCTTCTCATACTTTTTATTCTTCTATATGTTATTTTATTCTTATTCTTGGTATTCTTCTTATTCTTTTTTTTTCTTATTATTGTCATTATTCAATTATTCTTGGTAATCTTTTTTTTCTTCTTATTATTCTTATTTTTCTTTTTCTTATTATACTTCTTAATCATTTATTTCTTCCTTTTCTCCTTATTCTTAATCATCTTAATCTTCTTATTCTTCTTTTTCTTCTTGTACTTCTTTTTCTTCTTATACTTCATATTCTTCTTATACTTCATATTCTTCTTAATCTTTTTATTCTACTTATTCTTCTTATTCTTCATTTTTTTCTTATTCTTCTTATTGTTATTATTCGTATTATTTGTCTTATCCTTCTTATTCTTCTTATTCTTCTTATTTTTCTTTTTTTATATTATTATTATTATATTTTTTTCTTATTATTCTTATTATTCTTAATCTTCTTTTTTTTTTAAAAAAGTTTGTTTTTATATATAACCTTCTCTTTTGGCGGAGGAATACCTTTTTTACAAGCTACTTTTACCCTTTACCCTCTTACATCCATGCCCCATCTCAAGTGACTATTATAATATTTTATCTAGCATTTTACATTACAATGAAAAGTCTTAAAGGGTACTCATTTGTTCTACTTATTAAGTCTTCTGTCTCTATCTCCTGGTGCACCTTGATGCATTTTCCTCTTTTGCTTTTGTCCATCTACTCTATGCTTTATATCCATATTCCCTGCAATAGAACAATAATAGAAATATGCTCATTTTTCTAATTACCTTTGTTCCGAGATGTCCCAATTATATCAGCTTAATGCTACCTTCTCCCCATCCTTGCGCTTTTTCTTCTATATTGATGAAATATTTAGGCTCCCATCTTGAGTATCTTATCAATTCCCTTAGCCTCATCTTGATCCTTATCAATCAACTATACTAGACACTTACCTATCCTAAAGCTTCTTTATTTAAAATAACACATACATTATATAAATACATGAAACTTTGACATCTAATAACACAAAATTAAACCAAAAATTTTTATAACACATGACTCGGTAGGGCTGATACAGATTTTATGATTTACAGGATATTTCACTTCAGTAGGGCATGAAGTGGTGGACCGGTTAGAGCTTACCTGCAAGAAAAACAACAAACACAAAACCACAAAATTCCAGCACTTACCTTTTGCCTTCTGTTTTTCTTTTGGACTAGCTTTGCAAGGACATAAATTCCCCTGTAGTGTAAGTTAATTTTAAATCTTTATCCTACCTTCCTAGGCTATTTTATTTGTTCTAATATAAGGAAATGTCATTTTGTCTAAGCATGCTATTCCCTTTAATTTATGTGGCATGGATTCCGCGTCATATTCTATCTCTCCTCTAGTTGAGTCTATTCTAGATAGGCTATCCGCTAGATTATTAGCCTCCCTATATATATGTGTAATTGAAGCCTTCAATTCATCTAAAAGGCTGAAAATTACTTCTAGATCCTCTTCATACCTCCATAAGATTTTCTTTTTTATTACTATTTCGACTACCAGTTTCGAGTCTACCTAAACTTCTATATTTTTAAAATTTAGCTTATTACATATCTTTAATCCTGATTTCAAAGCTTTAATTTCTGATTCTAGGGCCGAAGAGGCTCTATTAGATCTCGTGAAAGCTTTCTTCACTGTCCCTTTATGATCTCTTATTACTCCACCTCCTCCTGCTATTCCAGTGTCCCTGTTGCAACTACCATCCGTATTAAGTGAAAATTTGTCATCCGGCGGACTATTCCAATGTATGCATTTAGTCAATTGCTGATTTATAACTTTAAAAGTGAGATCCCATGTTTTCTCGAGCTTCTTTTCTTTGTTCTTATTCTCTATTTTAATAGGTTTCATAATAGATATATTACTTATCTCCTTTCTCATATCTTTTATTATTTCTATTAAATTCATCCTTTTATTTTCAAATTTACTTTTATTTCGAGATTTCCATATGCACCAGATAATTAGGTGTGGTAATTTTTGATTAAGCCATTTTCTAGTGGGGCTTTTCGTATTTTCACTTTCCCATTTTTTAACTTTATTTATTAACCCATCATCTTTATTACTTATTTGTTTTTCCCCCTCAATCTCTTTCCATATTTCCGTCGCAATTGACCCATTGAAAAATAAATGATCAGTTGTTTCAACTGCTTGTGAATAGCATTCACATCTTGATGCCATTTTTATTCCTTTTTTTGTACATTCGTATCTGCCGGTATAGCATTCACTAGAGCCTTCCATGTGAACGAGCAGATTTTTTGCGGGACATTTTCTTGCCATACCCATTTGAATAAAGTTTGAGCCGGTTTTTTCTTTCTGACCAGATCTTTTGTCGACTTTAGAGAGAAATTTCCTTGTGACGTTAAAGTCCATTTCCAGCCACTCTTCTTTAGCGTGGAGTGTGAGTCTACTATCTCCTTTTGTTTTTCCATTGCCTTCTAGCTGTTTGAGGCTTTCTTAGGGCTCATATTCTTATTATCTAAATATTTAGCCCGCATGTATTTTGCCCAAAGATTATCACTTTCTTTAAGTCTCCACTAGCCTTGCAATCCTAGGCAGCGGCCGAGTCCTGTAGGCTCATTAAACCTAATCCTGCTTCCTCTTTTGTGTAACAAATGGCTTCCCAGTCCTTCCAGTGTAATTTATTTCTCCCTTCTTATTTACCCCATAAGAAATTTGCCATTTCCGATTCAAGTTTTTGAATAAATTTTTTAGGGGGATGAATAACCGATAAAATATGTGTTAGTGTGCTTTGTAAAACATGTGAGAGCAGCGTTATCCTCCCCCCAAATCCCAGGTGCTCTTATTTCCATCCTACTATTTTCTTTCTTAGCTTATCTTGGAGGTAAGTTAGATATTCTTCCTTCAACCTCCCCTCATATATCGGACATCCTAAATACATTAATGCCCCTTTAATTTCTGAGAAACCTGTGATATTTTTAATTTTATTTACTAACTTTAATTTTGAATTTTTAGCGAGCATAAACTGACATTTGCTTTTATTTACGATTTGACCTGTTTCTTTCTCAAATATTTGAAGAAGATCCATAAGATTCCTTAATGACTTTGTACTAGCATTTGTAAAAATTATACGGTCATCTACATAGGCTAAATAGCCTATTCTGGGTGTATTCTTTGGTTGTCTGAATGAATATATTTTACCTTATGTCATTCTCTTATTCAAATTTCGAATTAATAATTCTAAGTAAATATCAAAAAGAAATGGAGATAACGGCTCCCCTTGCTTTATACTTCTATTTGGTTTAAATTCCTCACTTATCTTTCCATTTACGATCACTCTTACCCAAGTACTTGAAAAAAGTTTTTAAAAAGAGTTCCTATTTCCTTTTCTTCTTCTACCCATTTTCCTTCTTCATTTTTTACTCCTTTAATTTTATTCTTTTGAGATTTTATTTTAGTCATATTATAAAAGAATTTAGTATTTCCGTCACCATCTTTTAACCATTTAATCTTTCCACGCTGTTTCCAGTAAATTTCTTCCATGTGCAATTTCAATCTTAGTTCTCCTTTAGCCTTACTTAGTTCTAACCGAGTTTCATTATTATTAGTGGTGTCAACTTAGCTACTTTTTCTTCCACTTTTTTTAACTCCTGATTTAAATTTCCGAAAACCTCTTTGTTCCATGTTTTTAAGCAAGCTTTTAGTCTAAGAAGCTTAATTGTTAGAGCTTGCATCGGCTTGCCTACCACTGGCTCTTTCCAAGACTCTTTGACGAGACTTTCATAGCCTGCATGTTTTACCCACATATTTTGGAATTAAAATTAGACGTGCTTCCCTGATTCCTTTGTATTGTGATAAGCAGTGGGCTGTGATCAAAGCAAGTTCTATTTAAGTGTCTTAAACCCGTAGTCCCTAGTGAGGAGACCCACTTTGTATTACACATAACCCTATCTAGGCGAGCCCAGATAGCTCCCCTTTTTGCCAATTATTACACCAGGTGTATCTTGAGCATGTGAAATCTATTTCTATTAGATTGGTAATGGCTATTGTATCATTAAATTGATTCATGGCTACCATATCCGGAGGTTTACCACCTTTCTTCTCTAGAGGACTTCTAATTATATTAAAATCCCCTCCTATTATCCAAGGAGAGTTTATGCTTGCTATATCATTCATCTCCTCCCATAAAGCCAACCTAGATTGTTTATCATTTTTAGTATACACTGCTGAAATTAATCGATATGTGTTCTTATCTAATTTTAAGTGTACTATTTGTTCAGTACTTTTAATATTTCGATTTCTAGCTTATTGTGCCATAGAATCCAAAGTTTGTTATTTGAGTTAGCATACACATTTTTAAACCCTAAAATTTCACTATATTTAATTAATTGATCTTGCATGACCATTGGCTCGACAATGACCACTAAAGATATTTTATATTCTTTAATTAATAATCTTAATCTATTTATCGTGGGGCTATTAGCTATTCCCCTAACATTCCAATATAGGCATCTATCCATTAAAACATAATTTGGCTTGAGCTCTAGTTGTGCACTTAGATTCTTAAATCATATTGGCATATTTCTTCATGTTTCTTACTGTTTTAGGAGTGTGAGTAATTTCATGCATAATCTCATTATATTTTACCTGTTTCCCAAGCACCATGACCATTTGCTTCAAGGCCTCCTTAGATTGAGTTTTGAGAGATTCCCCCAATCTTCATTGTAGATAGATAAATTATCCTTGGCTTTCTCCTCAAGCTCCTCTTGAGATACATCGCCCTTATTAATTGAAGGGCAACTAAATATTACCGATTCATCTCCAGGGAAGTCCAGAAGATCCTCGTTTATCCACCCATAATCTTCAAGTTTTTCTTTCAAAACAATTCTAGTTCTAGGCCTTTTTTTATGTTTTCTCCTATGTTTTACCTCCTCCCAACCTTCATTCAAGCTAACCTCCTTCTCTACCTCCAAGTTAACCTCTGCCAGAATTGCCTCTACTTGATTATTCTTTGAGTATTCTGCTGAAAAACGTGGGTCTCCTCCACTATCCAGACCTTCCAGTTCTACAGTCGGCTGGATATTGTGTGTTTTCCGCGAGTTGTGAAGAGAGGCCTCCTCTTTCCTTAGCCATTGCATTACCTTCTTACCTCCTCCATCTTGACGCTGCCCATTGCTCTTCTCCTCTTCCCCTTGCCTTGCACGAGATAGTTTCATGCCCGAGCCTTTTGCAACTTAGGGAGTAAGAAGGAAGGCTTTCGGGGATGACTGTTTGCCAAAACCCCTCCGCCTGCTCACCTTCACCACTGCCTATCCATAGCTTGGCAGGTGGCTTAGTCAAGAGATTAAGCTCGACACATACACGAGCTTTGTTCGGCCTTGACATGGCTACTGTGGCTTCGTCCCGTAACATGGGGTTACCCAAACACGACGATATAGCATAGAGAGAATGTTCAGAGAATAAATGTAATGGCAGAAACGGCAATGTAAACCATATCGGGGCTATAGGCACCTCTTCCAGAGGAGTGAAATCCTTTGTCCACTTCAGTATATGCATGGGGAAGCGTCGACCTGCCATAATCCATGCTGCCATAAGCGATATTGGTCCTCCAGTAGAGAGCATTGCAGCACGACGTGTTTAGCATCGAAGTCAGCGAACTTCACCTTCCCCTTAAGCATTAAAGTGGCGATAAATTTTTGAAATCCTATCGCTCGAGGTCTGCCGTGGGAGAACTTACCGATGAGCGTGTATTCGAAAGGTTCTAGGAGCCTTTGAGTTTCTTCGGCAGAGAAGATGATAACCGGGTGCCAATTTTTGTTCACGTGAGTGCATAATATTGGCGCGGTCCCTTTCAAAATCGAGGCAAATGACTTATTATTTAATAATAAGTCAGTTTGCTCTATTTTCACCTTGAATAGAGCTTGATTTGAGCAAAAATGGTGAGTTTCTCTCTCTAGAAAGTGGAATTTTCTCTCTCTAGAGTTGAGAGCGTTTTTTGAAAAAATGAACCGTTTTTATTCTTAATCTTCTTATTCTTCTTATTCTTATTCATTTTATTCTTTTTTTACTTCATATTTTTCTTATTCTTCTTATTCAACTTTTTCTTCTTATTCTTTATTATCTTCATTTTCTTTTAAGTCTTCTAATTCATCTAATTCATCTTATTCTTCTAAGCCTTCTAATGCTTGTAATTCTTCTTATTCTTCTAAGTCTTCTAATTCTTCTAATTCAGCTTATTCTTCTAATTTTTCTTTTTATTCTTTTTATTCTTCTTATTCTTCTTTTTCTTCTTATTCTTATTAATCTCCTTATTCTTCTTATTCTACATATTCATTATATTCTTCTTATTCTTTATTTTCTTTATATACTTTTTATTCTTAATATTCTTCTTTGCTTCTTATTCTTCTTATTCTTAATTTTACATATTCTTATTTTTCTACTTATTCTTCTGAATCTTTTTATTCTTCTTATTCTTTAATTATTCTAATTCTTCTTATTCTTTTTATTTTTTTTTCTTATTTTTCTAAATCTTCTTTTTCATCTTATTAATCTTTCTTTTTATTCTTCTTATTATTTATTCTTCTTATTCTACTTATTCTTCTTATTTTTTTATTCTTTTTATTTTTCTTGTACTTATTCTTCTCTATTTTCTTAGTCTACTTATTCATCTTATTCTTCTTTTTATTCCTATTCTTCTTATTCTTTTTTTTTATTTTTATTCTTCATATTCTTGTTATTATTTTATTCTTTTATTTTTATTACTCTTCTTATTCTTCTTATTCTTCTTATTGTTTTTATTCTTTTTATCCTTCTTTTTATTCTTATTCTTCTTATTCTTGATATTATTAGTATTCTTTTATTCTTCTTATTGTTATTATTATTAGTATTCTTCTTCTTCTTATTCTTTTTTTTACTTATTCTTTATATTCTTCTTTTTTCTTCTTTTTCTTCTTTTTCTTCTTAATCGTCTTATTCTTCTTATTTATCTTATTCTTCTTATTCTTCTTTTTCATGTTTTTATTGTTCTTATTTTTATTCTTTTTATTCTTCTTATTCTTATTTTTCTTTTTAATCTTCTTATTATTCTTAATCTTCTTACTCTTTTTATTCTTTTTATTTTTTTTATTCTTCTTATTCTTCTTTTTATTTTTATTCTTCTTATTCTTCATTTTTTCGTTCTTCTTATTCTTTTTATACTTTTAATTTTTTTTCTTCTTATTCTTCTTATTCTTTTTATTAATCTTATTTTTCTTATTCTACTTATTATTCTTATTTTTATTATTCTTATTATTCTACTTATTCTTTTTTTTCTTCTTATTCTTCTCATTATTTTTATTTTTCAAATTCTTCTTATTCTTCTTATTATTCATATTCTTTTTATTCTTTGTATTATTCTTATTGTTCTTATTTATTTTATTCTTTGTATTCTTCTTTTTCTTCTTATTCATCATATTCTTCTTATTCTTTTTTATCTTCTTATTCTTCTTATTCTTCTTATTCTTCTTATTCTTCTTATTCTTATTTTTATTCTTCTTTATCTTATTCTTCTTATTCTACTTAATCTTCTTATTCTCTTTATTCTTCTTATTCTTCGTATACTTCTTATCCTTCTTATCCTTTTTATTCTTCTTATTCTACTTATTCTTCTTATTTTACTTATTCTTATTCTTCTTCTTCTTAATCTTATTCTTATTCTTATTCTTTTTATTTTTTTTTCTACTTATTCTTCTTATTCTTCTTATTCTTTATATTCTTTTTATTGTTCTTATTCTTCTTTTTCAGTGCTATTTTTAATGAAGCTCTTCGAAGGATGAATGACTGACAAGATATGAACCACATGCTTTGGAGTACATGAGAAATTAAAGTGATTCTACCCCCAAATCCCAATAAATCTTCTTTCCAGCCTACTATTTTTTTTCTCATTTTATTTGTAAAAAAATTAAATGTTTATCTTGAGTCTGCCCTCATATATAGGACATCCTAGATACTTTAAGGCACCTATGTTTTGTGGGAAACCTTTAATATTTTTAATCTTATTAGCCACTTTTTCTAAATATATTGCTACTAACGTTAATTGACACATATTTTTATTCACTTTTTGCCCTGTTTCTATTTCTAACATTTGCAAAAGCTCCATTAAATTCATCAAAGATATGCTACTCGCATTTGTGAAAATTATCACATCATAAGCATAGGCTATATAGCCTATTCTTGGAGTGTTCCTTGGTTGCCTAAAAGAAAGTATTTTCTTTTCAACATTCTCTTGTTTAAGTTAAGAATTAGTAATTCTAAATATATATCAAATTATAAACGAGACAATGGATCTCCTTGTCTTACCCCACTTTTCAGCTTAAACTTTTCCCCTTTCTCACCATTCATAATAACTTTCACGCATACACTCAAAACACATATGTATATCAAATCAATGCATGATTCCGAGAAACCAAATTTCCTTAGGACAAAGCAGAGTATATCCCATTCTACCCTATCGAACGCCTTGGATAAATCTAGTTTCACTGCTAAGTTATTTCCTCTAGTTTTAATTGTTATTTCCTTCATCATTTCTGAAGCTAATCTTATTTTCTCAATCATTAATTTATTTTTAACAAACCATGTCTGTTCTTGTGATATTATATCAGGCAGAATACAACTTAATCTGCCTCGCAGGATCTTTGCCAGGATCTTATAGACCGCATTACACAATCTAATTGGTCTAAAGTCTTCACATTTTTGTGGCGATTCTCTTTTTGGAATTAAAACAATAATAGAATTCACCCATGACTTAAGAATGTCTGCTCTTACAAAAAAACTCGAAACTACAGCAACAAGATCATTTTTCACAATATGCCAACAAATCTTAAAAATTATTATTCCAGCCGTCTGGCCCAGCTGCACTAACCTTATCAAGATTTAAAACTACATTTCTCACCTCTTCTTCCTCCGGATGGTCTCCATCCTCTGGTTTTGTTCATTTGTGATAATTGTCTTAATTTCTTTCAATAGAGCCCCTTCATGTTGAACCTATCCACATAAATGAGTTTTAAAAAAATTATCAAAGGAGACTTCTATTTCTTTATCATATTCCACCCAAGCACCTTCACCATTCTTTATACCTTTAATCTTATTTCTTTGTGTTTTAATTTTCCTCATATTATAAAAAAAATTTAGTATTTCTATCTCCATCTTTTAACCATTTAATCTTTGCACGTTGCTTCCAGTAAATTTCATCCATATGCAATCTGAGCTTCAACTGACCCTTTGCCTAACTTAGTTTATGTCTAGTTTCCTCATCCTGAATGCTATCATACTCTAATTCTAGCTTCTCCACCTCTTCTTCCTCCTGCTTAATGTTTTGGTTTAAATTCTCAAAAACTTCTTTGTTCCATTTTCCCAAACATTTCTTAAGTCTGCATAGCTTAATTATTAGAACATGCATAGGGTTTACTAATGCTGGCTCTATCCATGACTCACTTACCACCTTTTCGAACTCTAAGTGCTTAACCCACATATTCTGAAATTTAAAGCCTCCTACTGCTTGTTAATTTATGCTAATCGATATGAGCAGTAGGCTATGATCTGAACAGGTTCCGTTTAAATGCCTCAGTTTTGTAACCCCTTGAAAAGATACCCACTTAGAATTACACATGACCCTATCTAGTCTTGCCCAAATTGCTCCTCTTTTCCGTGAATTATTGCACCAGGTAAAGTTTGAGGCTATATCCATTAAATTAGCACTTGCTATTGTGTCATTAAATTGTGACATAGCTAACATATCTGGAGTTTTTTCTCATTTTTTTTCTTGTGCACTTCTTTTTAGATTAAAATCTACTCCTATTATCCATGAAGTATCTTTTATTACTATTTCCTTCATCTCTTTCCATAGATCTATTCTATCTATTTTAGCATTTTTAGCATAAACTGCTGAAATTATTTCTTCTTCATCTTTATGCATTTTAAAATGTACTGCCTGCTCTGTGTCTTTTAAGATTATAAAATCCAGATTATTATTCTACATAATCTAGAGTTTACAATTTATATATGCATACGTGTTATTAAATCCTAATATTTTACTATATTTAGTTAAGTAGTCTTTTTGTATCATGGGTTTTGCAATAAAAATTAAAAAGATTTTATATGTTTTTATTAAATGTTTTAGCCTATTTATCGAGGGGTTATTAGTCTCCCCCCTTATATTCGAGCAAAGACAACTATCTATTAAAACCTGATTTAACTTGAGCTCTTGTTGTGCAATTAAACTCATAAGTCTTATTTAAATGTTTCTTTTTATTTCATTAAAACTTAGGTGTGTTCAGTGTGACTTGCATTATTTCTTTATATCTTAATTGCTGTCCAAGTTGCATAGCCATTTGTTTCATGGCTTCTATGGCTTGACCCGAGTAAACTTCTCCCAATGTTCTTCAAAAATTTCTAAATCATCCTTTGTCTTTTCGAGGTTACCCCTCCTCACTTTCTTCCACCTTACCTATTGATGGACAGCTGTAGATATCCCATTCTTCTTTTAAAAAATTCAGAAGCTCCTCATCAATCCAGCTATAGTCCCCCTCCTTCTCCCTTAAGACCCTCCTAGTTTTAGCCCTCTTACCCCTCTTCCTTTTACTTTTCACCACCTCCCATCCTTCATCCTCCCCATCTTCTACCCATCCTTCTGCCCTTACCACTCCTCTCCTGCCTTATTATTGCCTACATCTTCTTTGGGTTGAAACCCCACCTCTACCCTCCTACCTTCCCTTTCATACTCTAATTCTGTTTCTAAAGGTTCATCCTCATCTTGTTTTTAGTCCCCTTCTTCCCTTCTAACCCATTCCTTCCTTCATTTACCCCCTTGCACCTTCCCTCTGCCCTTTTCTTATAACCCCAACCTACACTCCCTAGAGGCATGCCTTATCCTTCTGTAGCCTTGACAGTAAGGAGGCAGGTTTTCTGGAATGGCAGATTGCCAAAATACCTCTTTCTGCTCACACTTTCCACTGCCTATCCAAATCCTAGTAGGTGGCTATGTAATTAAGTTACATTCAACACATACCCGAAAATTATTCTGCCAAATCATGGAAATTATTGCTTCATCCCGTAGCATTTGCTTACCCAAGCATGAAGTAATAGCATACAGAGAATGGATATTATAGAGATACAAAGTGAGGTTAGGGAGTGAGAACCATACTGAAGCTAGAGGTGCCTCCTTGTGTGGATTGAAATTTTTTATCCACTTAAGAATACGCATATTATATTTATTGACTTGTCATAGCCCCTTTAGCCATATTCGGTAAAAATCCTTCTTATACAGCAAGATAGGAAGAGATGTTTAGCATCGTAGTCAGCAAGTTTTACCATTCCCATAAGCTTCAATGAGGTGATAAACATCTGTATGTCATCTGCACGAGGTCTGCCATGGGAAAACTTCCCTAATAACGTGAGCTAGAAAAGCTCTATACGCCTGTGTACTTATTCTGAACCGAAGTGTATCGCGGGACTCCCATCTGTGTTTGCGAACAATGGTGAAGGAGGCGCAAGTTTAGTAAATATTGAAGAAAATGATTTCTTATTTGATAAGAAGCCTCTTTGCTCCATTTTGAGTTTGATATCAACTTGAATTGAGCAGTAATAAAGATTTCTCGCTCTAAAAATGGGAATTCCTCTCTCTAGAAGTTAAGAGCATTTTCAAAGAAGAAGATTCTTTCTTATTCTTTTATTCTTTTATTCTTCTTATTTTTGTTATTCTTTTTATTCTTCTTATTTTTCTTATTCTTTTTATTCTTGTTTTTCTTCTTATTCTTATTATTCTTGTTTTCTTATGATTCTTATTATTCTGTTTATTCTTCTAATTCTTCTTATTCTTTTTATGCTTCTAATACTTCTTATTCTTCTTATTCTTTGTATTCTTTTTAGTCTACTTATTCTTCTTATACTTCTTATTCTTTTTTTTATTATTCTTATCCTTCTTATTCTTCTTATTCTTTTTATTCTTCTTCATATTCTATTTTTTTCTTCTTTTTCTTCTTATTCTTTCTATTCTTCTTAATATTTTTATTCTCGGTATTCTTCTTATTCTTCTTATTGTTCTAATTTTTATTAATCTATTTATTCTTCTTATTATTCTTATTCTTCTTATTCTTCTTATTCTTCTTATTCTTCTTATTTTCTTTTTCTTCTTATTCTTCTTATTTTTCATTTTCTTCTTATTCTTATTTTTTCTTCTTATTCTTTTTTTTTCTTCTTATTCTTCTTATTCTTTTAATTCTTCCTTTTCTTCTTATTCTTATTAATCTTTTTTTCTACTTTTTCTTATTATTCTTCTATTCTTTTTATTATTCTTTTACTCTTTTTCTTTTTATTCTTCTTTTTCTTCTTATTCTTCTTATTTTTTTAATCTTATTCTTTTAATATTATTCTTATTCTTCTTATTCTTCTTATTCTTCTTATTCTTCTTATTCTTCTTATTCTTCTTATTCTTCTTATTCTTCATATTCTTCTAATTCTTCTTATTCTTCATTGTCTTCTAATTCTTATTATTCTTCTTATTTTTCTTATTCTTCTTATTTTTCTTATTCTTCTTATTCTTCTTATTTTTCTTTTTTTCATATTCTTCGAATTCTACTTATTCTTTTGATTCTTTTTATTCTTATTATTCTATTTTTTCTTCTTATTCTTCTTATTCTTTTTATTCTTCTTATTCTTCTTATTCCACTTATTCTTCACTTCTTCTTATTCTTTTTATTTTTCTAATTCTTTTTATTTATTTTATTATTCTTATTTTTCTTATTCTTCTATTTTTTTTTCAAAGTTTTTTTTATTAAATTAACCCTCTCTTTTGGCAGAGGAATACCATGGGTACAACCTAAGAACTATGTACCCTTAACCCTTTTACCACCTTCATTTCAATAAAATAAAAGCAAGGAAATACAACATAATAGTGGAATTAATCCGTTGTTCGTTAATGGTTATATTCTATATCTTTGAAGTTAATTCAGCCTATTTCTTCTCTTTGCAAGTTGACCATGCTGCTTTATAGGAAATTCTGCCTTTCCTATCTTTTAGAATCTGCCTTGTGCTACCTATTCTATTTTAAACTCAGAGCATTTGCTCCTTTTATCTCCTAACCTTGTCTAGGTGAATTTATTGGTCTTGAACCTATCAGCAGCTTTATAACCTTTTTTTATTTCTTCTAACTTAGACACTTCCTACTATTTATGAAACCATAGAATGCAAAGAAAAAAACAACAAATATTAACAATGACAGCATACTGCATCGTGCTTTGTACTCAATTTAAACCTTTGCTTCTTTTAGTTCATGTCTTCTTCAACCACTATTACATTATTTCTTTTGCTGTATTCCTATACTTACAGTAAAAGAACCACGGAAAAAACAAATATATCCATGACATCAAACAATTTTTCACTGCTATAAACATTAATAAATCCAAAATGCTGCATTTCTTATTTTGAGAGTTATTATAGCAGAGTACCTCCCACAGGGCTGAGATGGGCTAAGCTTGTAACCTAATTTGATGTACTCATTCCACAGGATAGAGATGAGCATATCATTTACTTCTTTTAGCTCCTATCCTCTTCAATCACTATTGCATTCTTTCCTTTGTTATATTCTTATCTTTATAGTAAAAGAACAAAAACAAATATATCCATGACATCAACAATTTTTAATAGCACTAACACTGCTATATACATTAATAAATCTAGATTGCCCGAACTCTTGCACTTTTATATGATTTCCAAGTAAATATACCTCTAAGAGCACTACAAGAAAAATCCCAAATAGATAAAGAATATTCCCTAGCTAAATGGGGGTTTTCTATCGCTAAATAGGATATAATGACGTAAGCTTTTACGATCTAAAGTGCTCGTCACTAAAAATTAATGAAGGAAACAGTCCATAGCTAAAATATTTTAGCGACGGAAAATTCCCTAGCGAAAATAATGATTTCCCTAACTAAATTATCAAGGGAAAATTCCTTAACTAAATTAGTAAGGGATAAATCCCTAGCTATTGTCATTCCAAAACTATTTTTAGAATTTTATATTTTTTTAGAAAATGTAATTAAATAATTTAATATTTTTATATTAAATTGGATGAAAATAGAATCTATAATTTATAATTTATAATTAACAAAAAATAAAATCATTTAATAAATTATTTTGATACAATATTTTACATAATAAAAATAAAAACATAACAAAATTTTATTACATTTTATTCATCAATGTATCTACCGATAATGCATAAAGTATAATCTATCCATGCATTGACATTGCTTTTTCTTCCTCGGCTCTTTTGATCACCATCTTTCTGCTACGACAAAGCTATCCAAGTCGTGGTGCGTCATGTCTAATAAAAAATCCATTCACAAACAAGCTTTATTTGGGAAATAATGCGGTACCATATCTGTATAAAATTTAAACTAGTCAATAAAATCAAAATAAATAAATAAATAAAGTTATGTTTTAATAAATATATAATACTATAGTATATATGTACATATATACTATAGTGTATATGTACATATATACTAGCATTTCACTAGCTACATGTATTACTGTAGTATATATAAATATAAACTGAAGTAATATATGTATATATATACTGAGTACATATATACTTAGTATATATGTACATATAATACTATAGTATTATATGTACATATACTGAGTATATACGTAAGTATATATAGAGTATATACATAAGTATATACCGCGTATTTATGTACGTATATATCGAGTATATATGTACATATATACTGAGTATATACATCCATATATACCGCATTTGCTTCTGCTATTGCTGCTATTGTCACTGATAATAAAAGTGTGGCAGGCGATGATGCTAAACTGATGAATTTCTCTGCCAACCACTTGTTTTGAGATTGAGCTAGTTTTTGACGAGGTGGCAAGCTGCTTCTCCCAAAACAGGATCCGATATTCCTCCTAGTACTTGTAGCCTATAAAAATCCGGTAATTTTACATTTTTCCTTTCGATTTAATATAGTTTTGTGAAATCTAATAAAATTACATGACACTACATGAGCATCATCATCATCATCCTAAGACCTAGTACAATTAAAACCAATCATTGCTGAACCTACAGCAAAAAAACTTATTTCCTCATACATATGCTTTGTGCAATGTGATAATTGCATATTTACACATTTACTAAGAGCCTCTGTCTACCTATATTTGCATCTGTCTAACTAGCTGGCCTGGATAAAAAATATCTTCATGCCACAGCTTTGGGGAAGGTCTAATATCCATTGCTTTTATGACCTGCATCGGTAAGCAATGCATGATGATGACTAGTCGAGCCCGAGCTATTATATATTCAAACATGTGTGTGTGTGTGTGTAAATGGATATGTATGTATGACAATATATACATGTCTACAAACATATGCACCCACTTATGTATATACTCAGTATATACGTATGAATATACTCAGTATATACATACATATACTCAGTGCATATGTACATATATACTAGTGTATATATGTACATATAAATATGCACATATATACTGGTATATATGTGCATATACATATATAGTGGTATATATGTACAAGTATTTACATAAAGTAGAGTGTAGGTGTTCATAATGGAGCATGAACATCAAACAGCAAGATATTCTTTCATAAGCATAAAAAAATGATCAAAAACATTAACTAGAACTGCAAAAATCATCTTTGTTTCTTCAAAATTACATTGAACCTAGAAATACAATGCACAAGAAATTTCAACTAGATTTTATAGGATGAAAGTTCAATGCATACATACATACATGGTTTATATGTACATATATACTCAATATATGTACATATACACTATAGTATATATGTACATGTATACTAGTGTATACATGTACACTAGTATAAATGTACATATATATGTGCATATACATCGTAGTGTATATGTACAAGTATGTACATTTATACTGGTAAATACTTGAACATATATACTAGTATATATTTACATATACACTTTTGTATATTTGTACATATATACTAGTGTATACATATACTCTGTAGTATATATGTACATATATGCCAGCTTATACATATACACTATAGTATATATGTATATTTACATTAAAGTGTATATGTACATATACTACAGTGCATATATGTACATATAATGGGTATTTAAATTTACATATAAATATGTACATATATTGTAGTGTATATGTACATAAATATTGGTATATATGTACATATACATATATACAGGTATATATGTACATATATACATATACTAGTAAATACTTTTACATATATACCAGTATATATGTACATGTACATATATAATAGTATATATGTACATGTACATATATACTGGCATATATGTACAAGTATTTACATAAAGTAGAGTGTAGGTATTCATAATGGAGCATGAACATCAAACAACAAGATATTCTATCACAAGCATAAAAAAATTGATCAAAAACATTAACCAAATCTAAAAAAATCATCTTTGTTTGTTCAAAATTACATTGAACCTAGAAATACAAGGCACAAGAAATTTCAACTAGATTTTATAGGATGAAAGTTCAATACATACATGCATACATACATGGTTACATACATACATGGACACATACATACATATTTGACCTTTTTCTCTTCCCTCTACAAGTATTTACATAAAGTAGAGCGTAAATACTTATTATGGAGCATGAACATCAAATAGATAGATATTCTATCATAAGCAAAAAAAAAAAGGAACAACACCTTAACTAGGGCTGTAAAAATCAACTTAGTTTGTTCAAAATTGCGGCGAACCTGAAAACACAAGGCACAAGAAATATGCAACTAAATTTTACATGATGAAAGTTCAATACATACATACATACATGGACACACACACACACACACACACACACACACACACACACACACACACATAAGAATAAGCTAAAATAAATAATTAAATTTTAACATATTAATGTTTGAAATTGCATCATCATTAAAAAAGCATACTTAAAACTAGATGGAAGATACAACCTAAAAAATTATAATTTATCAATGTGGTCTTGAGTTTGAATATCACCCTAAATCAAGAAAAAAATAGACCTACTCGAACTTACCTAGAGAGAGAATAATATTGAAAGTACATCATTATCATTATTTTTAAATATATAGGAGTACTAAATTATTAAAATATTACAATATCTAGGAGTACTAATTTTTAATGCTAGGAGTACTAAATTATATTAACTTACCTAGAAAAATATTAATGCTAGATGTTTGATAAATTATCTCATAATCCTCAAAATTAAAAAAAAAGGCTTAAATGACAAATACTTATCATCATTTTCACTCCTAAAAATAAGAACTATAAGAAAAGAATTATTCAAAAATTAACATCATGAAAGGAAAACTCAAAATCATTCACTTTAAAAAAATTTAATATAATAAGTAAATTTTAATAAAAAATATGATATGAAATAACATGCTATAATATTCAAAAAAATATTTGGAAAAAATGGTAGTCATTTTGATTTATTATTTTCAAATAAAATATTTGATTGAAATTTGGTGTGTGCGTGCTTAATATTGCATCAATCATTTGTCTTAGAAACAAGATGACATAAAAAAAATTAAAATATAATTTTAAGAAATTAAAGAAAGTCCAATTAATCATGTAATTTTAAAATATATGTCTCTCTCCTAAATATATAACCCAACCAAATATTTTTTTTGACTTAGCTACATTATATTATCATGTAGTATAAACATGAGATAGTCAAAAAATTATTTAGATTTTAAATTTTCAATATCATTGGAGGTTGTACCCAGTATTCAAGACTCTCGCTTAGTGCAAGATTTATGAAATATTGATATCTCAATAATATTTCTTTAAAAATCAATAAAAGTTCTCTCTAATAAATCTCAAATCCAAGACTTATTGTCCTTTGTCAAAGATACTTGTCATCACATCAAGACAATGACCTCTAATATATACATACAAAATAAAAACTTCTAAAGTAATCATTCTCCACTAGACATGACATTTAAATCTCACCAAGAGAGAGGTAGAAATGAGCATTAAAAGACTTGATGATCCCAATCCAAATATGTATATACTAAATGGATACATTCACAATCTATTTTAAATAAATTTTCTATATCTGTTAATCCAGTTTAGAATAATGAGTTGGACATTCCAATTATATTATAGACAAATATATATATATATATATATATATATATATATATATATATGAGGGACCCAGGGAAAAGATCAATTGACAAGAGTAGGTTAGTAATGAATGATTCTAGATAGCCTTATGATATTAATTTTTGGAACACATTATTTCATATGATTAACATGACCACTAATAAGTTATTACTTTCTATTTATCATCACATATATAAAATATATATTAGTTAGATATAAATAATACATTCTTTAATAATTATATATATATATAAATACTTATAAAGTAGTCATTAGGATTCATTGTTCCTGAAAGTAGAGAGCACATATATTATATACAGAATATGAAAGACAATTCATAGCCTCAATCAATCTCCCAAGAAATGATTTAATAATTTTACTCAATATTTACTATATTTTGTTATAGAAATATGTCAAATTTTTATATTTTTTTTAACTTAATCAAGATATTAGTATGTGAAGCTAATTGTATATGATGATAATGATCTAATTACATGAGATAATCAATCTGGTATATCTAAACTAAAATCTACAAACCAAGTTTTAGACATTAGTTAAAATATCCAAGATTTTTTTTAGTATTGAGATCAAATACTCAAGAAGTATGACATCTCTTTCTCGGAGAAAATATTTTTTATATATTTTATCTGATAGGATATATTATGCTGCACACTGTTGGCTTACTACTTGATTTAAATATAAACTTATCTAGATACGTTGGTTCATCAATTGACTCAACTACATATAGAATAATCATAAAAAACTAAATTATCTGATAATAATTATGTCTGATATAACCTATGATGTCAGTATATTTAGTTATTTTTAAAATTTACATAAACATATTCATATGAATACAATACTTAAAATTCTGAGGTATATGAAAAAAATATCAAGAAATATGATTATAATTAAATATTATGAACATTATTGGATAGAGACATATTCAAATTCTAGTTGGACTTGTACGATCACAAAGCAAAAAATTGACATATTTTTTTATTTTTATTTTTTTTGTAAATAACATTATCTTATGAAAAAATAAAAGATAAATAATTATTTTGAGATCCAGAATATAAATAAAATACAAAGCTATGATATCAGCAACTCATAAACTTTAATGGACCATATACTTTTTGAATGAGTTTTATCTTCTAGTTTAGATATTGATGATATTTCACTATGACAGCCCGATAGTCAAACACATTGCAGCCAGTTCAATATTCTATGAGCAAAGAAAGCATATTAAGATTAATTATCATTTCATTCGAAATAAAATTCTGGATATTTTGATCACTACAACCTACATACCTATCAATGAGCTGAGTAAGAACATCTTAATGCAGGCTATTAAAGGACAATAATTTTTTTCACTATTCCAAGCTAGGAATACATGATATGCATGCATTAACTTGAGAAAGATGTTCAATTTTTAGTTTAGTATTTTTATTTATTTGATTTTTATTGTTTGAAAATACCCGACTTGTGAGCTTCCCCAAACTATATGCGTGGGATTATATATATCCAAAATACTATATTTCATTTTTATTAAAATTATTTTTCTTTTTTTCAAAGATTATCCACACACACTCTCTCTGTATCTACTCTATGCATATCCAAAATACTACTTATTTAAACTTGATTAAATAGGTAATGAAAAAAATATAAATATAAAAATATTTTTACTGAGTATTTATCAATTTAGAAAATATTCATAATATAATTTTTTTGATAGTTGGTTTGGTGTCGACATAAAAGAAGAAAAATATATCGACATAATATTGATGTCAATATATATATATATATATATATTAAAGTAATATAACAAATGTGTTTTATATGTAGGATGTAAATTAAATTTGTTACATCTATAAAATTACATTAAGATTCAATGTTAAGTCGATATTTTCTTGTCATGGTTATAAATGAGTTGACAGGACAACTAAGAAAATAGATATATTTATATATGCTATATATAGATAATATTTTCATAATAATTGATACTAGTAAAAATTTAAATTTAAAATTAGATACTAGTAAAAATTATTTTATTTTTAATCTTTTAAAAATAAAAGATTAAAAATAAAATATTTAATTTGAAATTTAATTTTAAATTGAAAAAATCAATTTCTCAAAGTATAATTATTTTCGAAATTTATGATTTATAACTCAAAAGAAAGACAATTTTTTTAAAAAAATATTAACTAAAAAACTAAAATAATTGGCCAAAATAAAGTATAATAGAAAAATATATGTTAGTTTAAAAAAATAAATAATATTTACAAAACAATTAATTACTCAATTTATGATTCATAATGTTTACTTTTTATAAGAAAAAATATACATAGGAAGGTTGTGATAGATAAGTGTTTGATAAGATGAATGTGTAACTTATTAATCTTTTCTAAAAGATATAAACTAAAATATAAAAAAAAATTCTTTGATAACTTATTAATCTCAACACTATATCTCATCCCTAATATGATAGAAAGAGTTGATCAATAAGATAAATTTCTTACATACCAAATAAAGTTTTTCAAATGACTACAAATTATTTTTTCTCCATTGCATTTAACACATCATGAGAAGCATCTTACAAGACTATGAAATTTGCTTGTAAAACTTCTAATTGCATCATAAAAGACTACTAGACCACATACTTGCCTTGTATGGAGATGATGGGCTTTCTCTCGAGGCCTAAACACATTGTGTGGGTTGGTATCATTAACAGGTGGAGGAGGCTTCAAAGTCAACCACACCCCATGACACACACCATTTAACAAAAATGCCAGTTAGGTGAAAATAATTCAAAACACAAATAAATAGCAAGCAGACAATAGAACCTTTAAAAGTAACTTCTATGATTCATTAACCACTAAAACTATTATTGATGAGTAATGTCAAACATACAGGCGTCAAAAGGGCCGTGTTGTGCTGGAATACCCCATCATAGTGTGACATATATATATAGTTATATGTTATTATACATATAGTATATATAGTTATAAATAATTATATATAATTAAACATATAGTTATATACAGATATATTTTTACAAGTATCTATAAGTAATTATACATAAATATATACAAAGTTATAAAAAAATATAGATTAACATATATGTATACATATATGTATACATATATGTATAAATAGTTACAAATATAGTTATATTTAATAATATAGAGTGTTATAAAGTTATACAAATATTTATTTATAGTTATATACATAATGTTAAACATTAAGTTGTATGTTGTTATTCATATAATTATAAATATAGTTACATGTGGGTATACATATAGTTATACATATAGTTAAACTTATATTTATAGATGTAGTTATTTATATTTTTGAATATAATTTTATATATTTATACATATAGTTATGTATAAGTATAGATATAGTAAAATACATTTTTATATAATAATATATAAAAATGTATATTAAATATATGTTGAAAATTATATATTTAAATATAGTTACGTATAAAGTTTTTATAGATATACATAAGTAAGATACAATTATTTATAGTTATATGTTATTATACATATAGTATATGTAGTTATAAATAATTATATATAGTTAAACAT
The DNA here is from genome assembly GCA_029783825.1 of Sapria himalayana. Lineage (NCBI taxonomy): Eukaryota > Viridiplantae > Streptophyta > Magnoliopsida > Malpighiales > Rafflesiaceae > Sapria > Sapria himalayana. The sequence continues at coordinate 631,870 of JAREIK010002563.1, read as the reverse complement.
ATAGTTATATATATATATATATATATATATATATTCATACAAGTAGTTATATGTAGTTATACATAAATTTATACAAAGTTATAAACAAATATATAGATTTACAAATATAATTATATTAAATTATAAAGGTGTATAGTTATACAAATATTTATATATAGTTATACACATATAATTAAACAATGTTGTATGTTGTTATACATATAGTAACACATATAGTTAAACTTGTATTTATACATGTAGGTATATATATATATTTTTCATTTAATTTTATATATTTAAACATATAATTATGTTTAGTTATAAATATAGTAAAATACATTTGTATATATTACTATAAAAAAATGTATATTAAATATATGTTGTTAATTATATATTAAAATATACTTACGTATAAAGTTTTTATAGTTATGCATATAGTAAGATACAATTATTTATAGTTATATGTTATTATACATATAGTATACGTAGTTATAACTAGTTATATATTGTTAAAAATATTGTTATATATATATACACACACACACACACACACATTTACACATATATATTCATATGAGTAGTTATATGTAGTTATACATAAATGTATACAAAGTTATAAACAAATATATATATTTACATATATATATACATAGTTACAAATATAGTTATATTTAATTATATAGAGTGTGACATAGTAATACAAATATTTATATATAGGTATCCACATGTAGTTAAACATAATGTTGTATGTTGTTATACATGTAATTATAAATATAGTTACAAGTATTTATACAGATAGTTACACATAGAGTTATACTTATATTTATACATGTAGTATATATATTTTTTCATAAAATTTTATATATGTATACATATAGTTATCTATAAATATATATATGGTAAAATACATTTTTATATACTAATATATAACAATGTATATTAAATATATGTTGTTAATTATATTTTAAAATATAGTTATGTATAATGTTTTTATAATTATACAAGTAGTCAAAGATGATTATTTATAGTTATACGTTCTTATACATATAGTATATATAGTTAAAATTAAAGTTATATATAGTTAAACATATAGTTATATATAGATATATTCATATAAGTAGTTATACGTAGTTATACATAAATATATACAAAGTTATAAACAAATGTATATATTTACATATATGTATACATAGTTACAAATATAATTATATTTAATCATATAGAGTGTTACATAGTTATAAAAATATTTATATATAGTTATACACATATAGTTAAACATTATGTTATATGTTGTAATACATGTAATTATAAATATAGTTACATGTGATTATACATATAGTTACATGTAGATATATATATTTTTCATGTATTTTTATATATTTATACATATAGTTATGTACAGGTATAGATATAGTAAAATACATTTTTATATACTAATATATTAAAATATATATTAAATATATGTTGTTAATTATATAATTAAATATTGTTATGTATAATATTTTTATAGTTATACATAAATTTTAAAACAATTATTTATAGTTATATGTTCTTATACCTTTGGGATCTAATGGCAAAAAGTCAAAATAGAAAACAAACAAGTTTGGCTTACAAAAAATTAGAGCAAAGTAAATGCAGTCTTGTATTTCATTGCATCGAAATAGATGATGTCAACAAATTATATCCACATAAAAGAACAAAACTCAGAGAAAATTGGCAAATATTATATCCACATCTAGATATGTCAACAAAGTTTCTCTCATGCTGCTAAAATTTTTTATGATTTGCTGACAATGTTATTGGAAAGACAATCAAGATCCTCATAGAGTGTGAAGTCCCTTGCTTGTCAGTAATTTTATTTGCATTCATTGCATCGAGAAGATCTTGCTTTTTGGCAAACACCAGCAAAACTGCGTCTCAAAGCTCATCCTCGTTTAGCATCTTATGCAATTCATCTCTTGCTTCAACAACTCGATCTCTGTCATTGCTATTCACCACAAATATGAGACCTTGGGTATTTTGGAAGTAATGCCTCTAGAGAGGGCAAATCTTGTCTTGACCACCAACATCCCACACAGTGAAACTGATGTTTTTGTATTCAATAGTCTCTACATTGAAGCCAATAGTCAGAATTATGGTGAAAATTTCACCAAGCTTCAATTTATACAGAATGGTTGTCTTACAGGCATCATCAAGACCTACCATCAAAATCCTCATCTCCTTGTTAGCAAATAGTCTACTGAATAGCTTTGTGAACATCAACACCATTTCTTCCACTAACTCTTAATTCCTTTGTCATATGGTAGTAAAGGGATCTTATGAGAGAAAGAAACAGAATAGATAGACCTCAAGAGATGGTCACCAGAGAGAGATGTCAACCTCTATATGTTCTTATACCTATAATATATATAGTTAAAAATAGAGTTATATATATTAAAGCATATAGTTATATATAGATATATTCATACAAGTAGTTATTAGTAGTTATACATAACCGTATATAAAGTTATAAACAAATATATAGATTTATTTATAGGAATAAATATATGAATACATAGTTACAAATATAGCTATATTTAATAATATAGAGTATTAAATAGTTATACAAATATTTATATATAGTTATACACATATAATTATAAATATGTATGTAGTTAAAGATATAGTTATATATAATGTTTTTATAATTATACATATAGTAAGATACAATTATATATAGTTATATATTATTATACATATAGTATATTTTGTTAGAAATATAGTTATATATAATTATGCATATAGTTATAAATTATTATATAGTTAAATAAATAGTTATGTATAGTTATAAATATAGTTATAAAAAAATTTTACATAATTATAAATCTAGTTATAAATACTTATATATATTGGCATATGATTATATGATTATACAAGTATTTAGGTATAATATTTGTGTTTAAAATATTTTTATAAATGTTACATATATATAATTATCCATATGTAACACTTTTATAAATTTTATATAGTATATATATCACATTAATATAAACACTATAAATATTATATATTTTTTAAAAAATTAATATGTTATTTAAATGTTTACAAAAAAGTATAACATTTAATATGTTATATAAAAAATTATATAAATGGATAGTTTTATGTAAATGTTGTATAGATATTTACAAACATTAATACATATGTATAAATATTTATATATAACATTATATGTTTATATAAACATATCAATATATATATATATATATATGATGTAATACATTTATATATTAAAGTGTAGATATTTATATATAATGTCTTATGATTATATAAATGTATAAAAGTTTATATATAATATTATCTATTTATAATATATTTAGAGACAATACTTTTATATATATAATTATCCATAAACATTAAGTTCATTAAGTTTTATATCTAATGTTTATATATAACACTTTTATATAAACATTAAGTTCATTAAGTTTATATATAATATTATCTGTTTATAATATATTTAGATGCAAAACTTTTATATATGATGTTTATATATAATTATCCATATGCAACACTTTTATAAAACCCATAAACATTAAGTTCATTTTTTCTCAAGTTACAGAAGCAGAAGACCTTAACCATAATTTTTTTTCTTAAGTTACAAAAGTAGAAAATAATATGCAATCATTCAGTATTTGAAATCCATCTTATCTTTCTTATACATCATATCCTTTTTATCCTTCTTATCCTTCTTATCCTTCATATCCTTTTTATCCTTCTTATCCTTCTTATCCTTCTTATCCTTTTTATCCTTCTTATCCTTCTTATTCTTCTTATCCTTCTTATCTTTCTTATTCTTCATATCCTTCTTATCCATCTTATCTTTCTTATCCATCTTATCCTTCTTATCCTTCTTATCCATCGTATCCTTCTTTTCATTCTTATCCTTCTTATTCTTATTATTCTTCATAATCCAATTATTTCTTTTATTCAGATTATTCTTCTTATTATTCATATACTACTTATTCTTCTTATACTTCTTATTCTTCTTATTCTACTTATTATTATTATTATTATTTTTATTATTCTTCTTCTTATTTTTTTTATTCTTCTTATTTTACTTTTTATTTATATTATTTTTATTATTCTTATTATTCTTATTATTCTTATTCTTCTTATTCATATTATTCTTCATATTCTTCTTATTCTTCTTATTCTTCTTATTTTTTTTATTCTTTTATTCTTATTGTTCTTCTTGTTCTTCTTGTTCTTTTTTTTTCTTTTTTTTATTCTTCTTATACTTATTATTCTTTTTATTTTTATCATTCTTCTTATTCTATATATTTTAATCATTCTTCTTATCCTTGTTATTATTGTTTTCTTCTTATTCTTCTAATTCTTATTATTTTTCTTTTTCTTATTATTCTCTTGTTCATATTATTCTTATTATTACTCTTATTCTTATTATTCTACTTATTTTCTTATTCTTCTTGATATTCTTATTCTTCTTATTCTTCTTATTCTTTTTATTCTTTTTATTGTTCTAATTGTTCTTATACTTCTTATTCTTATTATTCTTCTTATTCTTCTTATTCTTTTTATTCTTCTTATTCATTTTATTCTTATTTTTCTTATTATCCTTCTTATCCTTCTTATCTTTCTTATCATTCTTATCTTTCTTATCCTTCTCATCCTTCTTATCATTCTTCTCCTTCTTATCCTTCTTATCATTCTTCTCCTTCTTATCCATCTTATTCTCCTTTTTCTTATTATTCTTCTTATTTCTTTTATTTAGCTTATTATTATTATTATTATTTTTTTATTCTTGTACTACTTATTCTTCTTATACTTCTTATTCTTCTTGTTCTTATTTTTTTATTCTTTTTATTTTACTTATTATACATTTTCTTTTTATTTATCTTATTCTTCTTATCTTTATTATTCTTCTTATTCTTATATTTTTCTTTTCTTCTTTATATTTCTTACTTTTCTTTTTCTTCTCATTCTTATTTTTCTTCTTATTCTTATTTTTCTTCTTATTCTTCTTATGTTTATTATTCTTCTTATTCTACTTATGTTTAATATTCATTTTTATTCTTGTTATTCTTATTATTATTCTTATTATTCTTATTCTTTATTCTTCTTATTCTTATTATTCTTCTAATTCTTCTTATTCTTCTTATTTTTCTTATTCTTCTTATTCTTTGTATCCTTCTGATCTTTCTTATCCTTCTTCTCCTTCTTATCCTTATTCTCTATATTATTATTCTTCTTCTTATTCCTCTTATTTCTTTTATTTAGCTTTTTTATTATTATTATTGTACTACTTATTCTTCTTATATTTCTTATTCTTCTCGTTCATATTATTTTTTTATTCTTCTTATTTCACTTATTATATATATATATTTTATTAATCTTTTTCTTCTTATTCATATTATTCTTCTTATCCTTCTCATTCTTCTTATTCTTATTTTTTTTCTTTTCTTCTTTATACTTCTTATCTTTCTTAATCTTCTTATTCTTATTTTTCTTCTTATTCTTCATATTTTTATTATTCTTCTTATTCTACTTATGTTTAATATTCTTTTTTATTCTTGTTATTCTTCTTATTCTTGTTATTCTTCTTATTCTTATTATTCTTTAGATTATTCTTATTTTTTTCTTCTTATTCTTCTTATCCTTCTAATCTTTCTTATCCTTCTTATCCTTCTTTTCTTTCTTATCCTTCTTCTCCTTCTTATCTTTTTTATTCTTCTTATTCTCCTTATTCATATTTTTCTTCTTATTCTTCTTATTCCTCTTATTTCTTTTATTCAGCTTTTTGTATTATTATTTTTTTACTACTTATTCTTCTTTTACTTCTTATACTTCTTGTTCTTATTATTTTTTTATTCTTCTTATTTTACTTATTATATATATTCTTTTTATTAAACTTATTCTTCTTATTCTTATTATTCTTCGTATCCTTCTTATTCTTCTTATCCTTATTATTTTTCTTTTCTTCATTATTCTTCTTATTTTTCTTATTCTTATTTTTCTTATTATTCTTCTTATTCTACTTATGCATAATATTTATTTTTATTCTTATTATTCTTCTTATTATTTTTATTCTTCATATTCTTATTATTCTTCTTATACTTCTTAATCTTTTTATTTTTCATATTCTTTTTATTCTTCTTAATCTTTTGATTCGTCTTATTCTTTTTATTCTCCTTATTCTTATTATTTTTATTATTCTACCTATTATTATTATTATTATTATTATCATTCTTATTATTCTTATTATTTTTCTTATTCTTCATATTCTTCTTATTCTTCTAATTTTTAGAATTATTATTATTATTATTATTTTCTCTTTCTTTTTATTATTCTTATTCTTCTTATTGTTTTTATTCTTCTTATTCATTTTATTTTTCTTATTCTTTTTATTATTCTTCTAATTCTTCTTACTCTTATTATTCTTATTATTATTATTCTTCTTATTGTTCTTATTTTTCTTATTCTTCTTATTCTTCTTAATTCTTCTTATTCTACTTATTCTTCTTATTCTTCTAATTCTCCTTATTCTTATTATTCTACTTATTATTATTATTATTATACTTATTCTTCTTATTTTATTTATTCTTCATATTCTTCTTATTTATCTATTTATTCTGATAATTATTCTTCTTATTCTTCTTATTGTTCTAATTCTTCATTTTTTTCTTAATCTTATAATTCTTCTTATTCTTATTATTCTATTAAATATTTTTTTTCTTTTAATCTTTTTATTCTTCTTATTATAGTTAATCTTCTTATTCTTCTTATTCTTCTTATTCTTCTTATTCTTCTTATTTTTTTTTATTTTTCTTATCCTTCTAATTCTTCTTTTCCATCTGATTCTTATTATTCTTCTTTTCCATCTGATTCTTATTATTCTTCTTATTGTTCTTAGTCTTCAAATTCTTTTTAATTTTCTTATGCTTCTTATTCTTCATATTTTTCTTAATCTTATTATTATTATTATTCTTATTATTCTTATTATTCCTTTTCTTCTTATTATTCTTATTATTCTTATTCTTCTTAATCTATTAAGTCATCTAATTCTTCTTAATCTTTTTATTTTTTTTTCTTCTCATTATTCTAATGATTCTTATTCTTCTTATTCTTCTTAATCTTTTTATTCTTCTTATTCTTCATATTCTTTTTATTCTTTTTATTCTTCTTATTCTTCTTATTCTTCATATTCTTCTTATTCTTCATATTCTTCTTATTCTTCATATTCTTCTTATTCTTCTTTTTCTTCTTATTCTTCTTATTCTTTTTATTCTTATAATTCTATTTATTCTTCTGTATCTTCTTATTATTTTTATTATAGTTATTCTTCTTATTCTTCTAATTCTTTTTATTCATCTTATTCTTCTTATTCTTTTTGTTCATCTTATTCATCTTATTCATCTTATTCTTCTTATTCTTCTTATTGTTATTATTATTCTTATTATTCTTATTATTCTTATTCTTTAATTCCTTTTATTCTTCTTATTCTTCTTATTCTTATAATTCATCTTATTCTTCTATATCTTATTATTATTTTTATTATATTTATTCTTTTTATTCTTCTTAATTTTCTTATTCTTTTTTATCCATCTTATTCTTATTATTTTTCTTATTTTTCTAATTCTTCTTATTCTTCTTATTCTTTTTTTTCTTCTTATTCTTCTTATTATTCTTATTATTCTTATTCTTCTTATTCTTCTTATTCTTCTTATTCTTCTTATTCTTCTTATTCTTATTATTCTTATTATTCTTCTTATTCTTCTTATTCTTCTTATTCTACTTATTCTTCTTATTCTACTTATTCTTCTTAATCTTATTATTCTTCATATTCTTATTATTATTATTATTATACTTATTCTTCTTTATCTTCTTATTCTTCTTATTATAGTTATTCTTCTTATTCTTCTTATTTTACTTATTCTTATTATTTGTTTTTTTTCTATTCTTTGTATTCTTCATATTCTTATTATTCTTATTATTCTTATTTTTTTATTATACTTATTCTTTTTTTATTCTTTTTATTCTTCTTATTCTTTTTATTTTTTGCAGAGATTAGTTTTATTATAAACACCCTCTCTTTTTGCAGAGGAATACCATTGATTACAAACTAATACTACCCTTTACCCCCTTAAACTAAGTTTCAAAATAAAATTCAAAAAAACAAAAACAAAATACATCATAACATGTTTTTAGCTATCTAAACCAAACTTCTGCCTTTGCTTGTTTGATATTTATAAATTATTAAATTTTTAGACAGCCTCTTTCGTGCCCTTTATCATTAGGCCTAGAGGTGTACAACCTTGCTGTTCCTTTAGATCAAAAATATGCAAAGACTGGATTTCCTATCATTTAACATCTTTCCTAGCTATAGATCCTCCATTATCCCATGCTCTTCTTGCAATCTGACTAACACTCCCTGGCAACCATCTTCTCCTCATAGCCATAAGTTCTACCCTACAAAAACAGACACATACAATTCCAGCCCATAACACTCCACTGCTCCGAGCTGCTGCCCTATAACTATTTTGCTCCTTACCTACATACACGTAGCCAATAAAGGACAACAAGACTCCTTTAGCTTACCATTTTTATTTTTCATCCCTTTCCCTTGCAAAAAGAAAAGGAAACCTGTAGCAGAGTCAAGACAAAAAAAAGTAAGAAATAAATTAGAAGCTGCTCCCCTGTGCTCTTGTCTCCTTGAGCTTTTTGTTCCTCTAAGTTATTCCTGCATTTTCAAACTTGAAACACAAGATATTCATACCATTTATAGTGTCTTTTTCAGAATTTTTTTTTCTTTTATATAATTAACATTCTGAGAATTTAATATCTTATTCTTATATTTGTCCTCCCCTTTTATACCTTAAGTATGGAAATCCTTGCATATATAGTCTGGCTAATCCTTTAAGTTTTTCTCGCAAAGACTCGCAATTAAAATCCTCGACTCCTGTAATTAATCCCAGCCTTGCTAAACCATCTGCAAGGGCATTTGACTCCCAGTAAGTATGTTGTATAGTGGCCTCAAGTCCTTCATGAGATGTATAATTTCTTCTACCTCTTCCTCATATTTCCACATTGCTAGTCTATTAGTAGCTACGCTAACTAACAGTGTAGAATCTACTTGAATATGCACTTCTTTATATTTTAATTATTTGTAGATTTGAAGACCCTTTTGTAGAGCATATATTTCCATCTGCAAGGCTGAGGACACCTTCATGTTGAAGGAAAATGCTTTTAATATTCTCCCTTGTGAATCTCTTATTGCTTCTCCTCCTCTTGCTCCCATTTCCCTATTGAAACTTCCATTCATGTTGAGTGTTATTTTCTCTATTGGCGGCTTGTTCGAGAAAAAACTCTTTATCCCCTACCATTTTTCTTTCTTTGAAGAAACTCCCCATGTCCTTCTAGCTTCTTTTTTCATTTTTATATTTGCTACTCTAATTGGTTTTATCTCCGATATACTTGCAATTTCCCTCTTTATATCTTTTATTATCTCGTGTGAATTAATAGATATTCCTTTGAATCTACTTTTATTCCTCGCCTTTCATATGCACCATATAATTACATGTGGGAGAAATTGGGTGAGCCATTTATACACCTTGTTTCTAAGATTTACCTTACTCCATTTCTCTATTCTGCCCTTTAAACCTAATACTCTTGAGTACCCCATAATCAAAATTTCCAACTCCTTCCATATCTCCAATGTTATTTTCTCTTTGAAATAGATGCTTCGCAGATTCTTTTGCCTCAAAGCAACACTAACATCTTGAGGCCATCATTATCCCCTTTCGTTGTACATTTCCATCCACCAGAATGGATTTCGACATCACCTTCCACATAAGCAAACCCATTTTTTAGAGAAATTTCCTTTTTCTAGACCATCCATAGATTCTATTACCAGCACTTTTTCTGATTTATAAGTAAAGGCTCCATGTGCTTCCAGTGTCCATTTCCATTCGCTTTTACAAAATTTCAAATGTGATTCAACCAATTTTTCTTGGTTTTTCATGGCTTTCCAGATTTTAAAGGATTTCCTAGAGACATTTTGTGTATCTTTCACCCATTCATATTTGGCTCTCATAAATTTTTCCCTTAGTCCCACATTTTATTTCAGTCTCTACCATCCTTTACAAGCTCATGCTTTGGCAGTGTCTTCTAAGCTTAGAAAGCCTAGACCAGCCTCATGTTTTAGGTGACATAAATCCCCCCATTTCTTCTAGTGAAGCTTCGTCTTGCCTTCTTTTTTCCCCCATAAGAAATTTGTCATTGCTTTTTCTAGTTTTTTTATTAATATTCTTGAAGGTTGAATTATTGACATAATATTTGCTAGAGTTCCTTATAGCACCTTTGATATTAGAATTATTCTACCCCCAAAACTTAATAAATTTTCTTTCCAACCGACTATTTTTTTTCTCATTTTATCTATTAAGAAACTTAAATAGTCATTCCTTAGTCTGCCCTCATAAACAGGACAACCCAAGTACATTAATGCTCCCATTGTATATGTAAAACTAGTGAGATTTTTAACCTTTAGTGCCACCTTTTCTGGGACTTTCTTTGCTAGAAGAAATTGACAATTTTTTCTATTTACTATTTGCCTAGTTTCCTCTTCCACTGTTTGCAGCAAATCCATAATATTCATTATTAAGCAGCGGCTTGCATTTGTAAATATTATGACATCATCTGCATAAGCCAGGCAACTCACTCTAGAATTTTTTTTAGTTTCCTATAAGATATTATCTTATTCTCCGACATTCATTTATTCAGATTTTTTATCAATAGTTCTAAGTAAATATCAAAAAGTAAGGGTGATAAAGGATCTCCTTGTCTTAGCCCTCTTATAAGCTTGAACTCTTCCCCTCTTCTTCCATTCACAACAATTTTAACCTATACATTTGAAACACATCTATATATAAGATCTATATAGAGCTCTGAGAAACATAACCTTCGCATTGCGAAGCATAAAATGTCCCATTCCACCCTATCTAATGCTATAGACAGGTCTAATTTTATCACCAGATTATGCCCTCTAACTTTTGCTCCTATATCCTTCATCATTTCCAGGGCTAGACTTATGTTTTTGGTCATGAGCCTATTTTTGACGAAACTTGCTTGTTCCTGCGAGATTATATTTGGCAAAATGTTACTTAACATATTTTGAAGAATTTTTGCCAATATCTTATATACAGCATCACATAAGCTGATTGGCCTGTAGTCCTCACATTTTTGCGGCTTTTCATTTTTTGGAATTAGTACTATAAAAGAGTTTGCCCATGATTTATGAATGTCCGCACATGAGAAAATACTAGAGATTACCATTATCAAATCATCTTTAATGATGTGCCAGGATACTTGAAAGAATGCATTATTCCATCCGTCTGGCCCTGTAGTGCTATATTTATCAAGGCTAAATACTGCTTCCCTAATTTCTTCCTCCCCTATTTTTCCTCAATTTTTTGATTTTGCTCCCTTTGATCATGTGCTTTAGTTCCTTGATCAACGAATCCCATGCATGCATAGCCTATTCACCCAGTTTCTTTTTAAAGAAGGATTCAAATAGAGTTTGTATCTCTTCCTCTTTCTCCACCCATCCTCCTTCTGCATTTTTAACGCCTTTAATCTATCTTTTTTGTGTTTTAATTTTACTCATTGTATGAAAAAATTTTGTATTTTTATCCCATTCTTTTAGCCATTTTATTTTCGCTCTCTATTTTCAAAATATTTCCTCCATGTGCAATCTGAGCCTCAGCCCCCCCTTTGCCTTACTTAATTTTTGCCTAAGCTTTTCTTTTTAGTCTTGCTCATATTCTAATTTAAGCTTCTCGATTGCTTCTTATGTCTGCCTAATTTCCTTGTTAATATTGCCAAAATACTCTCTATTCCATTTCCCAAGACAAATTTTTAGCTTATAAAGCTTGGCAGTAAGAACATGTAATGGCTTACCCATTATTGGGTCTCACCAAGAGTCCCTAACAACCTTTTCGAAGCTTTCATGCTTAGCCCACATATTTTGAAATTTGAAGCTTCTATTCTTCTTTTGGTTGCTATAAATTGATAGTAGCAATAAGCTATGATATGAACATGTTCTATTTAAGTGTCTCACCCTGTGACTCCATGTGAGGATATCCACTTTGCATTAGACATCACCCTATCTAATCTAGCCTAGATTGCTCCTCTCTTTTTCCAGTTGTTGCACCAGGTCTAACTGGACCCTAAAAATCCTGCTTTCATCGGCTTTCCTCTAGATATTATATCATTAAATTGTGCCCTAGCCTCTACGTCAGGGGGTCTTCCTCCTTTCTTTTCTCGCACACTTATAATCACATTAAAATCCCCCCTTATAATCCAGGGTATATCTTTTGAAGCTATTTCCGCCATCTCCTTCCAAAGCATTTTCCTATCTTCTTTTATGTTTTTAGCATATACCACTTATATTACTTCCTTTAAATCATTATTTGTATTAAAATATATTACCTATTTCGTATCCTTTAAAATATCTATTTTTAGTGTATTATCCCACAAAATCCATAGCTTATTATTTATATTTGCAAAAGTGTTCTCGAAGCTTAAGATATTACTATGTCTTCCTAACCCATCCTTATGTATCATAGGTTGAGCAAAAATTATATTTTAATATTATGTAATTTTTAAAATTTTTCTAGCCTATTTATTGAGGGGCTATTAGCCACACCCCTTATGTTCTAATAATTATTCTTCTTATTCTTATTATTCTTATTCTTCTTATTTTTCTGATTCTTATTATTTTTCTGATTCTTCTTATTCTTCTTAATTTTCTGATTCTTCTTTTCTTATTATTCTTCTTATTTTTTAAATTCTTTGAATTCTTCTAATTCTTATTATTCATATTATTCTTCTTATTATTCTTATTCATCTTATTCTTCTTATTCTTCTTATTCGTCTGATTCTTTAGATTCTTCTCATTCTTTTTATTCTTATTATTCTTCTTATTCTTATTATTTTTATTATTCTACTTATTCTTATTGTTATTTTTATTCTTATTCTTCTTATTATTCTTCTTATTATTCTTTTACTTCTTATTTTCCTGATTCTTCTTATTTTTCTTATTCTTCTTATTTTTATTATTCTTTTTTTCTTCTTATTCTTATTATTCTTCTTATTCTACTTATTCTTCTTATTCTTCTTATTCTTCTTTTTCTTTTTATTCTTCTTATTTTTCTTATTTTTCTTTTTTTTAAAGTTTGTTTTATTATTATAATTTCCCTCTCATTTGGTGGAGGAATACGTTTTATACAAGCTAGCATAATACTCTTTTCCCTTTTACACCCTTATGCTTCAAATAAAAGAAATAAAAAAGTTGGATAGTATCTTGTTTATTATAATGTGTCAAATATAAAATTCAAATCTAATCTCCTAGTGAGGAAGTTGCTTTATATTTCTATATGTCAGCACTATATTAACTTTTGCCTGCATTTACTCTTTAAGCATTCTGCCTGCTTGCTTTTTCTATTATCTTAAGAATATGTCATTTGTCTGAGTATGCTTTCTGTTTATACACACTATATGATAATGTAATCTTTATGGTTCTGCATTTTGATTGATATTCTACCTGCATCTTTTCTTTAAGTGTTTTGTCTACTTGATCTTTCTATCTATTTTCTTACTCTTTAGTACCTACACATACCACAAACAACATCAAAATAATCGATTCCTATTTAACCTTGTTTCCTGATAGTTTCCTGCAATATTTCTGCTTCAGCAGCTTGTTTGCATAGTTTTTGCTGATACATCTCTTTACCTTCCTCACTTTAAGTGTACATATTTTTTCAGAAAAAGCCAGGAACAATATATATCCTTTTCCTCCTTTCCCTTGTGCTTCATCTATCAGCGTGACAATCACAAGAATAAAGCATGTAAAATATAAGTTTGCAGTGATTTTTCCAGCAAAGATTCATCCAACAAAACATGCAATTTCTTCCAACTAATTCAGCATCCTGCAGGACTAGGATACTAAAATCAATATCTCTGCACAAAGTTTCCACTTACAGAAAATGATAATCTGCATAATGGGTTTTCCCTGCAATAGGTCTTCAAACCTCCATATGTAACAATAGATAATCTTCATTATTCCTACAGAGAGTCTAATCATCGAGGAATACAATCTGATTTATAACATCTTTAATCTATGTAAAAGTTTATGAAGGCTTACATATTTTAAAATCAATAAAGCTACTCACAAAAATTTTTAAGTGTTAACTTCCCTAAATATAGGATATTTTATTTTGTCTAGCATAAGTATGCCTCTATATTTTGTAGGCATGTTATGTGTCTCGAAGTCTTGATCTCCTATTTTTCCAACTTCCTTAGCTAGCTTATAGGCTACTTGATTCACTTCTCTAGATATATGCATTATACTACAGTTTAATTCATGTAATATTTGAATGATTTAATCTTTATCATTTATATATTTACAAAGCAATTTTTGACCTTTAATGATACCTACTAATATTAAATAATTAGTTTGTATTTGGATGTTCATTATTTTTCTATCTTTGCATATTTTTAAATCAAATAGAAGTGCTTGGATTTCGGATTGTATAGAAGAATTAGCTTTTAATTTCTTTGTAAATTCCCAAATCATCTTGCCATCGAAATCTTTTAAAATTTTTCCCCCTCCTACTACACCTATGTCTCTTTTAAAACTACCGTCCGTATTAAGTGCCCTATAACTTTTAGGAGGTTTGTTCTAGCATAACCTAGTAATGCTTATTGATTTGGGCTTTTGATACCTTAAGTGCCACTTATCTATATATTCTTTATTTTCTGAATAAGTTAATATTTTTAAAGGATAAGCTTTTGAAATGCATTTTAATTCTTTTTTAATATCTCTTACTATATCTTCTACATTCATTTCAACATTCTCAAATCTACTTTTATTTTTGGCTTTCCAAATACACCATATTATCAGTGATGGAATGGTGTTCTTGAGCTATTTGTGTAATTAATCAAGATTTGGCCCCCTCATCCATTTAAGAATTCTATATTTGAGTATTTGATTTTTATGCTTTATACTCATTTCTTTTTCAAATATTTCTCATATCTTTGAAGCTATCCTTCCTTTTGAAAAGAGATGATCTAGAGTTTCTATACTCGTATTGCAGCAACTACATCTAGAGGCTAGGTTTATGCCTTTTTTTTGTACGCAAGTATCTATTGGATCGATGTTAGATAAAGCTATCCATAAAAATAAACATATTTTAGGCGGGTTATTGTTATTCCAACACCATTCAAATAAATCTTGAGTAGGCTTTATATTTCTAACCAGATTCTAGGCTGATTTTAAAGAAAATAAGCCTTCTTCATTTAATCTCCATTCCAACCACATTTAGTAAGTATAGAGTGGTTATTTACTACTTCTTTTTGCCTTACACTTTGTTTCCAAATTTTAGATTCATTATTAATTTTTTTTATCCTGTTAGTATCATTATTTGTTAGGTATTTTGCTCTCATATATGATGCTCAAAGAGTATTAGTCTTTTTTATTCTCCACCATCTTTTACCGACCCATGCTTTAGCTATCTTTTCTAGCCTAGTGAAACCTAGACCCGCCTCTTCCTTTAGCAGAGGTCGTTCGATTTAATCCAATGAAGATTCAATTTGCAATTTTTCTTTCCCCAGAAGAAATTAGCCAATTCCCCCTCTAATTTTTTCAAGAAAAATTTAGTCGGTTGCATGACCTTTAAATTGTGCATTAGTATGCTTTGAAGAACATGTGTTATGAGTGTAATTCTTCCACTCATTTTTAATATTTCAATTTTCCAGCTCATAATATTATGCCTAAGTTTAGCCAGTAAGAAATCCAGATGCCCTAATTTAAATCTACCTTCATATAATGAACAACCCAAATGGGTGGGAGCTCCTTTTATATGGGAAGCATGTGATCTCTTTTAACCTATGTACTAGACTAGGAGGGACATTCTTTGATATTTTAAATTGAAATTTATATCTTTTTAATACTAGATCCATTTCATCTTCCATAATTTGAAAAATTTTCATTAAATTCTTTATTGATCTATTGTTTCCATTCGTGAATAAGATTATATCTTCAGCATATGCTAGACAACTAATTTGAGGAGTGTTTCTATATTGTTTAAACGTATAAATGTCTCCTTTATATATTTTGGTTTTCAAGTTCACTATAAATAATTCCAAGTAAATGTTGAAGAGAGCAGGTGAAAGGGGATCTCCTTGTCTTAACCCTCAAGTGCGTTTAAACTCTTTCCCCTTTTCCCCATTTATAATAATCTTAAACCAAGTACTAGAGATACATCTAAATATTAGATCTATCCATGCTACTATAAAGCTCATTTTCTAAAGGTAAAGCATAAAACCTGCCAATTTACGCTATCAAAGGCTCTTGATAGGTCTAGTTTGAAAATTACATTATGCCCTCTACATTTAGAGGATAGTTCTTTCACGGGCACTTAGGCCAGGCATATATTTTCCATGATCAATCTGTTCTTCATAAATCCTGATTGTTCGATAGAAATGATCTTAGGAAGAATAAGTCCTAGTTTATTTTGCAACAATTATGTTAGGATTTTATATATGGAATTGCATAGGCTGATGGGTTTGTATTCCTCTCCTTTTTGGGAAGTTTTCTTTTTAAGAATAAGGACTATGTGTGTTAGTGCCCACTTTTTATCAATTTCTGCCCCACAGAAAAACCAATGTATGACATGGATAATCGCATGTTTGATAATATCACAACAAGCTTGAAAAAACATGGAATTCCAGTTGTTTGGTCTGACCACGCTTTCCTTATTCATACTATGAATTATGTTTTTGATTTCTTCTTCTTCCATATATTGCATTACCTTTTTATTATCTTCCTTGTTAATTTTTTTCTTTATGTTTTGCAGTAATATATCTCCTTTCAGCCTATTATTATCGCATAGAAGTAATTTGTATATGCCTTCGAGGTTATCTTTGATTTCTACCTTATTTTTTATCCATATTCCTTGTTATTTTATACCATTTTATCTTGTGTTTTTGAATCTTTATTTTTGAAGCTAGCTGAAAGAATTTCATATTTGATCTCCCTCTTTTAACCATTTTACTTTCACTCTATGTTTCCAGGAGATTTCTTCCATGTAAAGTTTTAGTTTTAGTTCTGCTTGTGCCTTATTAAGCGTACTAAGATTACTTATACTATGCTTTCTATCATATTCTTGTTCAGATTATCAATTTTTGTTCTGCTTCTATAATATTTTATTAATATCTCCAAATTTATTTTTGTTCCAAATTATTAAACATGTATTTTACCTATTTAGTTAGCAGTGAGGATCTGATTCATATTGCATATTGCTGGTTGCATCCAAGAATCTCTCACTATCTTTTGGAAATCTTCGTGTAACCACCACATATTTTGAAAGTTAAAAGTAGAATTTTTATAATATGTATTTTGAAGGGATATAAGAATAGGGGAATGATCTGAATAGGTTCTGTTCAGATGCTTGACCCCTATATTCCCAAAGGAATCTAGCCATTTAGCATTGTAAAGGACTCTATCTAATCAAGACCAGATAGCCCCTTTCTTTTTTTGATTATTAGTCCATGTGAAAGCTGAGCCTAAAAATTTCACTTCCAGTAAATTGCATCTAGTGATTACATCATTGAAGATGCCACTAGCATGTAGGTTTATAGGTTTCCCTCCTTTTTTATCAGACACATATCTAATAATATTAAAATCCCCTCCTATTATCCACGGTGTGTTTTTAAAAGCTATATCCTTCATAATTATCTAAAATTCTTTTCATTTTTCTTTTAAATTACTAGCATAAACTTCTGACATAATAACTAGCTTATTATTATCTAGACTAAGGTTTATTAATTGTTCATGATTTTCAATGTTAATGATATTAAAATAATCTTTTCACATCACCAATATTTTACTATATTATTAGAAAAGACATTCATAAAAACCTAATTTATTCTTATAATATTCGAGTAACTTTTTATCTACCATTGGTTACTCTAGTATTAATAATGTGATTTTATTTATTCTAGTCAATTTTTTAGCCAGTTTAAGGATAAGAAATTGGCTATTCACCGAATGTTCAAGAAAAATATCTAAACATTATTTGAAGATTTTAGTTAAGATCTTTTTTTAAACTTTATTTTGTGGGTTTTATTTAGATGTTTTTATATTGTTTCTTGTTATTTTTTGTAAGATTAGGGCTCTGAGAATATCCATTCCTTCTCACCTTGTCAAAAATGGGCAATTGTAAATTTATTTTTTCAATTCCTCTAAGGTCCACTCTCTAAAAATTCAGTTCTTTTTTTTTTCAATACCTATATCATCTATTGATTGCATATAATTTTATTTTAAGGTTTTTAAATATCATTGCAAGTTTTACCAAAATCTTAAAACCTACTTCAAAGTTAGAAAACCATCTATCTGTCTTCTACATTTTTGTTTATTTTTGGTTTTCTTGTTCTAATAACCAACTCTTTAATTTTATCCATCATAATCCTAATTCTTTCGAATCTAAGTTGTTTTCCTCTTGGGTAGATTATTCATATCATTTCTATTAAAGAGATTCCATTTGTGTTAATAGAGAAAGAGAATTCAATGAAGGAGGAAGAGGTTCTGTTAGATTTTTTAAAAGTTACAGTATGAGTTTGGACTCCATTCTCCTCATTGGATTTCTTATTTATAGGACTATAAGCCCATTTCTCTTGTTTTCTACCTAGGAATTCACCTTCCTTCTCTATGGAATTAGCCATGCATACAACATTTAAGTGGCCACTTTTTTTGCATTGATTACAGTAGCTGAAGATTCTCAGGGATGATGGACTGCTAAAACCCATCTTAATTATGCCCAATCCATATCCATTGTGGGATAGAAGAGTTTAAGTTTACTTCGATGCAGACCCTAACCAAACTTGGCCTTGAAAGGGTAGCAGTAGCCCCATTTTCAGTAAAGGATTACGATAAGCTTAGAGATGGAGAAGAGGGACATTTGATTAAAGAGATGTATGGGCAGTTGGAGAAGAAGAAACCATACCAGAGTCAGAGGGTTTTCATCCATTGTGTTAAAATAAGCCGACATTTGAAGGTCCTCATAGGGTATCCATGTATGTTCCAATTCTCCTTTAGCCTCAGTCAAAGATAGTCCTCTTCAATGAAGAATTGCGACAGAATGTACTTGTTATCGATAGTTCCAACTTTGACCAAACCTTTCAGCTTTAATGAAGAGAAAAAGCCTCTTATCTTTTCAATTCATGGCAGCCCATGGGAGAACTTCTCGATAATTATAAATAAGTGAATTTCCAAGAAGCTTGTGATTTCTTGGGTAGAGAAAAAGATAGTGGGTTTGTCATTTTTATTCACAGAGAGCTTAATAGGGCACGGATAATTGATGAGTTTTGGAAAATGATTTCTTATGGGCAAGATAATCAATTTCTTTCATTTTCAGCTCGAAATCACCACTTATTCCCAAATCGAAGCTTTCTTTCTCAAGAATTTCAACTTTCTCTCTCTAGAGTTTAAAGCCGTGGGTACCAAATATTGAAAAAATTAATTATAATTTATTCTTCTTATTGTTTTATTGTCCTTTTTCTTATATTTTCTTATTTCTTTTTCTTATTTTTCTTATTTTGTTATTTTTCTTATTATTCATATTCTTTTATTTTTCAAATTGTCTTATTCTTCTTATTCTTATTATTCTAATTTTTTTATTCTTCAATTTTTTTTATTCTTTGTATTTTTCTGATTCTTCATATTCTTTTTTAAATTCTTATACTTCTTATTCTTCTTATTTTTATTCTTCTTATAATTTTATTCTTCTTATTAAACTTTTCTTCTTATTCTATATTCTTATTTATCTTATACTTCTTATTCTTCGTATATTATTCTTTTCTAAGTCTTCTAAGTCTTTTAATTTTTCTTATTCTGCATAATCTTATTCTTCTCTTATTCATCTTATTCTATCTTTTTTCTTATTAATCTATCTATTTCTTATTCTTATTATTCTTCTTATCTTATTGTTTTTTTATTCTTCTATTCTTTTTTCTTCTTCTTTTCTTCCTTTTCTTCTCTCTCTTCTTATTCTTGTATTCTTCCTATTCTTTTTATTCTACTTATTTTTATAATTCTTCTTTTTCTTCTAATTCTTCTTAATCTTCTTATTTTTCTAATTTTTTTATTCTATCTTTTTGATTCTTTTTATTCTTATTATTCTTCTTATTTTATTATTCTTCTTAGTATTTATTCTTATTTTATTCTTATTCTTCTATTCTTATTATTCTTATTCTTATTTTTTATTTTTCTGATTTTCTAATTCTTCTGATTCTCTTATCTTTCTTAATCTCTTAATCTTCTTATTCTTCTTATTATTCTTCTATTTTTCTGATTCTTCTTATTTTTTTATTTTCTTATTTTCTTAATCTTTTTTATTTTATTTTCTTATTTTTCTTATTCTTCTAATTCATTTTATTTTCTTTTCATATTTTTTTTTTTCATCTTATTCTTTTTTTCATCTTATTCTTCGTATTCTTTTTATCTTCTTTATCTTTTTAATATTCTTATTCTTCTTATTCTTCTATTTTCTTATTTCTTATTCTTCGTATTCTTCTTATTTATTATTCTACTTATTATTATTCTTCTTCTTTTTCTTCTTTTTCTTCTTATTTATTTTTCTGTTATTCTATTCTTCTTATTATTCTATTATTCTTATTATTCTTATAATTATTATTTATTATTCTTCCTATTCTCTTATTCTTCTATTATTCTTATTTTTTATTCTATATTCTTCTTATTCTTCCTCTTCTCTTATTCTTCCTATTCTTCTTTTTCTTCAAATTCTTCTTATTTTTTTATTCTTCTTATATTCTTTTTCTTTTTTCTTTTCATTCATATTTTTCATCTAAGTCTTCTAATTCTTCTAATTTTCTAATTCTTCTAACTATTCTTCTTCATATTATTCTTCTATTATTTTTCTTTATTATTCTTCTTTTTATTCATATTATTCTTATTATTATTATTCTTATTATTCTTATTCTTCTTATTCTTTTTATTCTTCTTATTTTCTATTCTTCACATTCTTCTTTATTCTTATTATTCTTCTTACTCTTCTATTATTATTTTTTTCTTCTATTCTACTTAATTTATTTGTTCTTTTTTTATACTTATTATTTTTCTAATTTTTTTATATTCTATTATTCTTATTATATATATTCTTTTATTCTTATTATTCTTTATTCTTATTCATGTTATTCTTCATTTTCTTCTTATTCTTATTATTCTAATATTTCTATTATTCTTATTTTATTGAATGTTTTTTATTATTATAGTAGCCCTCTCTTTTGGAAGAGGAATATTATGTCACAACTACATACTACCCTTTACCCTCTCACACCCCTTTCTTTAATTCAATTTCTTTTATTCTTCTTATTCTTTTATTCTTCTTATATTTATTTTTTTCTTTTATTATTTTTCTTAATCTTCTAATTCTTCTTGATCTTATTATTCTACTTATTTTTTATTCTTCTTTTTTTTTATTCTTCTTATTTTCTTATTCTTCTTTTTTATGATTGTTTATTATTATAACCCACTCTTTGGCGGAGGAATAACATTTTATACAAGCTATATACTACCCTTTCCCCTCCTACCCCCTTTTATAATTACAAAATACAATTAACATATCTATAGTGGATTCTTCACTATGTGGCTCTCTATTTGCCTATGCTTTATGTTGCTTCTTAGTGTTGGCCCTTCCGCATAATTTCCTTTGTCTACTTGTGACTACATGTATCCAATGGAATGTGCCTGGAAGTGCCCGCCCTATTTTTAGTCGTCCTAATTGTGCTTTCATGCTGGGCTACGCACGACACAGTTACTATACTATGCCATTCCTGGCCCGGCACGGTTATGTGGAGGTCAGTTGGCACGGGCCCAAGACATGAATCCTCTGGGTTCGGCCCGGTCCGACCGAACCCTAATTTGAAAAAATTACGGGTTAGACTGTGTGCCAGCATGCTGCCGCATGCCGAACCTCTAATTTAAAATAAATTAAGTTATAGCGCATGGTGTCTTGCCGACGAACTGTCAAAACCCTAATTATGTAAAAAATTGGTTTCCTAGTTCGTGCTGAGGTGTCTAGCCAATGGGCACGGTATCGTGCTGCTCCAGGCACGGCAAGAGGTTCGCTTCATCTCGACACAACACAACACGATTTGTGCCATGGTGGGGCAAACATGAGCCCGGACATGATAAATTTTCATGTCGGGCCTACCAAGGTACTGCCGAATCATGTCATAACTCGTGCTGGCCCGGGCCGGCCCGATTGACACCTCTACTTATGCCTGTCCTGTGGAGTTGAATCTACTACATTTTCCTCTCTGGTTTTTCCCTCATCGCTCCTTCATATCATTAAGTTCTCAAGAATCCTTGACTTTTGGACTCCTCTTCCTTCCGTAGCTTAAACACATACATACATTTGGCAAAAACATAGACACTAGCACATACAGACACAAACAAACACATACAGACCCTTGATAGGACAAATCACTCAAACTTAACAGACACTAGCTATCTAAGTTCATAAAATATGGGTTAGACTGTGTGCCGTCATGCGTCGCATGCCGAACTCTAATTTAAAATAAATTAAGGTTATAGCGCATGGGTCTTGCCGACGAATAGTCAAACCCTAATTATGTAAAAAATTGGTTTCCTAGTTCGTGCGAGGTGTCTGGCCAATGGGCCACGGTATCCTGCTGCTCCAGGCATGGCAAGAGGTTCGCTTCGTCTCGACACAGCACACACGATTTTTGCCATGGGGGCACAACATGAGCCCGGACATGATAAATTTTCATGTCGGGCCTACCAAGGCACAACCGAATCATGTCGTAAACTCGTGCTGGCCTGGCCGGCCCGATTGACACCTCTACTTATGCCCTTCTTGTGGAGTTGAATCTACTACATTTTCCTCTTTGGTTTTTTCCCTCATCAGCTCCTTCATATCATTAAGTTCTCAATGAATCCTTGACTTTTGGACTCTCTTCCTTTGTAGCTTAAACACATACAGACATTTGGCAAAAACATAGACACTAGCACATACAGACACAGACAAACCACATACAGACCCTTGATAGACCAAACCACTCAAATTAACAGACACTAGCTATCTCAGTTCATAAAATTATGGGTTTTGATGGTGCCATCATGCTGCCGCATGCCGAACCTCTAATTTAAAATAAATTAAGGTTATAGCACATGGTGTCTTGCCGATGAACTGTCAAAACCATAATTATGTAAAAATTGGTTTCCTAGTTCGTGCTGAGGTGTCGTGCCAATGGGCCACGATATCGTGCTACTCCAGGCACGGCAAGAGGTTCGCTTCGTCTCGACACAGCACAACACGATTTGTGCCATGGTGGGGCACAACATGAGCCGACATTATAAATTTTCATGCGGGCCTACAAGGCACTGCCGAATATGTCGTAACTCGTGCTGGCCCGCGCGGCCCGATCGACACCTTTATTATGCCCTCTTGTGGAGTTGAATCTACTACATTTTCCTCTCTTGGTTTTTTCCCTCATCAGCTCCTTAATATCATTAAGTTCTCCATGAATCCTTGACTTTTGGACTCCTCTTCCTTCAGTAGCTTAAACACATACAAACATTTGGCAAAAACATAGACACTAGCACATACAGACACAGACAAACAATACAGACCCTTGATAGACAAACCACTCAAACTTAACAGACACTAGCTATCTCACTTCATAAAATAAATTTCTTCTCTTTATGGACATCTTGAGCTTCCTTGCTTTTTCCACACAAGCCTCTTCTGCATTCTCCTTTTCTAGAATACTCTTCTGCATCCTCCTTCTGCATCCTCCGATTGACACCTCTACTTATGCCCTTCTTGTGGAGTTGAATCTACTACATTATCCTCTCTTGGTTTTCCCTCATCAGCTCCTCTATCTTAAGTTCTCCATGAATCCTTGACTTTGGACTCCTCTTCCTTCAGTAGTTTAAACACATACAGACATTTGGCAAAAACATAGACACTAGCACATACAGACACAGACAAACACATACAAACCCTTGATAGACAAACCACTCAAACTTAACAGACAATAGCTATCTCACTTCATAAAATAAACTCTCTCTCTTTATGGACATCTTGAGCTTTCCTTGCTTTTTCCCATAGCTCTTT
>JAREIK010002563.1:529607-603179 GCA_029783825.1 Sapria himalayana | reverse complement strand
TATCTTCTTATACTTTTTATTCTTATTATTCGTCTCATTCTTCT
Organism: Sapria himalayana; assembly: GCA_029783825.1. Taxonomy (NCBI): domain Eukaryota; kingdom Viridiplantae; phylum Streptophyta; class Magnoliopsida; order Malpighiales; family Rafflesiaceae; genus Sapria; species Sapria himalayana. Next base: position 603,135 of record JAREIK010002563.1, on the reverse strand, counting down.
TATTATTCCTTTTTCTTCTTATTATTCTTATTCTTTTATTCTTCTTAATCTCTAATTCTTTTTTTTTTCTTTTTATTCTTCTTATTCTTCTTACTTTTTATATTCTTATTCTTCTTACTTCTCTTCTATGATTCTTATAAATCTTTTTATTCTTCTTTATCTTCTTTTTCTTCTTTTTTGTCTTATTCTTATTCTTCTAATTCTTCCTTTACTTCTAATCTTTTATTCTTATTATTATATTATTTTCTTATTCTTCTTATTTCTTATTCTACTAATTCTTCTTATTTTTCTTATTCTTCCTCTTCTCATTCTTCTTATTCTACTTATTATTCTCATTCTTCCTAATCTTCTTATTCTTTATTATTCTTTCTTATCTTCTACTACATATTCTAATTATTCTTCTTATTCTTTCTTATTATCATATTCTTTTTATTCTTATTATCTTCTATTTATTCTTTCTTCTATTTTATCTTATTCTTCTTTTTTCTTCTTCTTATTTGTATTCTTCTTATTCTTTTATTTTTCTAATTCTTCTAATTTATCTTATTGTTTTTATTCTAGTTATTCTTTTTGTTCTTGTTATTCTTTTTACATCGCCCACGGTAGCCAGGGAGCTATTCTAGAATGATAGGCTACCATAGCCTAATCTTTGTTCTAGCGAATCATACCTTTGTGGGATAGGAGCTTGTAAGTTAACCTCATTGCAAACCCTTGCCACACTTGGTCTAGTAGAGTGGTGGGTCGATTCATTAATAAAGTATTTATATAAATTAGAGATGGAGAAGAAAGTTTATTGAAGAAGTGAATAGGAAGTTGAGGTAGAAGAAACCATACAAGGGATAGTGGGTTTTCTCTTCGCATTAAATTTTGCCGTTCATTTGAATTTCTCATTGGAGCTCATATATATTCTAGTTGTCCTTCAACCACATGAGAGGTGGTCCTCCGCTATTAAAAAATTGTAGTAGTATATGCTTATTTTTGAGGCACCTACCTGACCAAGCTTAGAGCTTAGCGAGAAAGAGAATTCACATATTTTATTTATGCAAGGACACCCATGGGATAATTTTTCAATAAGCACGGGTTTGTGAACTTCCGAGAGTTTTGCAATTTCTTTGGCGGGAAAAAATTGCGAGCTCACACTTTTCCAGGATATTATTAGGCGAGGCAGATAAATGATATGTGTTGGAAAATGATTTCTTATGTACAAAATAATCAATTTCATCAATTTTAAGCACAAATCCACCACTTCTTCAACAAATTGAAGCTTTCTTTTTTTAAAATTCCCTTTTTCTCTTCTAGTTCTTAGGGCTAATAGATTTCTGAAAAAATATTTACTTCTTCTTCTTATTATTCTTTTATTCTTCTTAATATTCTTTATCTTCTATTCTCTTTAACTTATTATTCTTCTTATCTTTTTTTCTTAGACTTCATATTGTGTTATCTTCTTATTCATATTATTTCTTAATATTCTTATTATTTTTCAATTTTTTTTATTTTTCTTATTGTTCTTATTCTTCTTATTCTTCTTATTTATCTTATTCTTCTTATTCTTATTATTCTTCTTATTTTTTAAATTTTTCTTATTCTTCTAATTATTCCTTATTCTAATAATAATAATTTATTATTATTATTATTCTTCTTCTTATTCTTTCTATTCTAATTTAATTTTCATGTTCTTCTTATCCTTTCTGATATTTGTTTTATTCTTTTTCTTCTTATTCATCTTACTCTTCTTATTCTTTTTTTTCTTATCTTCCATATTGTTTTAATCTATTATTCTTCTAATTTTTATAATTCTTTTATTCTTCTTATGCTTCTTATTCCTTTTATTCATATTATTATTCTTATTGATTAAGTCTTCTTATTATTGTTATCTTCATATTAGTCTTATTTTATACTTTTATAATTCTTGTATTCTTTTTATTTTATTATTATCTTATTTTTCTTATTATTTTTCTTATTTTTCTTATTCTTTTTATTCTTCATATTCGTCTTATTCTTCTTATTCATCTATTCTCTTTTTTATTATTCTTATTCTTCTCCTTATTCTAATTATTTTTAAATTATTTTATAATTTTATTCTTATCATTCATCTTATTCATCTTATTTTTAAGATTATTATTATTTTGTTTTCTACTTATTCTTCTTATTCTTTATATCTTGCTTATTTTCTTATTCTTTTATTCTTCTTATTTTTTTTATTCTTTCGATTCTTCTTTTTCATCTTATTCGTCTAAGTCTTCTAATTCTCTTATTCTGCTTATTCTTCTTATTCTTCTAATTCTTATTATATAGTTATTCTTCTTTTTCTTATTCTTCATTTTCTTTTTATTCTTTTTATTCTTTTTATTATTAATATTCGTCTTATTCTTCTTATCTTATTATCATATTATTCTAATTCTTTTTATTCTTCCTACTATTCTTATTCTTCATATTCTTCTTACTCTTCTAATTATTCTCATTCATCTTATTTTTTATTATTTTTCTGATTATTCTTATTATTTTTATTCTACTTATTCTTCTTTATCTTCTTATTCTTCTAATTTTACTTATTCTTCATATTCTTCTTATTTTTCTTAATATTCTTAATCTTCTTATTCTTTTAATTTTTTTTGTTCTTTTTATTCTTTTTATTCTTCTTATTCTTGTAATTCTTCTTATTCTTTTAATTCTTATTAGTATAGTTATTCTTCTTTTTCTTATTCTTCATTTTCTTTTTATTCTTTTTATTATTAATATTCTTCTTATCCTTATTATTCATATTATTCATATTATTCTAATTCTTTTTATTCTTCCTACTATTCTTATTCTTCATATTCTTCTTACACTTCTAATTATTCTCATTCATCTTATTTTTTATTATTTTTCTGATTATTCTTATTATTTTTATTCTACTTATTCTTCTTTATCTTCTTATTCTTCTTATTCTTCTTATTCTTCTAATTTTACTTATTCTTTATATTCTTCTTATTTTTTTTAATCTTCTTATTCTTTTTATTTTTTTTGTTCTTTTTATTCTTCTTATTCTTCTTATTCTTCTAATTCTTCTTATTATTCTATGTATTCTAATTCTTTTTATTCTGCTTATTCTTCTTATTCTTATTATTTTTCTTTTTATTATTATTCTTCTTTTTCTTATTATTCTTATTCTTCTTATATATATATTTTGTTCTTATTCTTCTTATTCTTATTACTCTTATTATTATTCTTATTCTACTAATTCTTCTTATTTTTTTTTATTTTTCTTATTCTTCTTATTATTTTTATTCTTCTTATTCTACTTATTCTTCTTATTCTTCATTTTCTTCTTATTTTTTTTTATTCATGTAAGTATTCTAATTCTTGTATTTCTGCTTATTCTTCAAATTATTATGATTCTTATTATTTTACTTATTCTTCTGTTTCTTCAAATTCTTCTTATTTTTATTTTCTTCTTATTCTTCTTATTCTTCTTATTCTTCTTATTCTTACTATTCAACTTAATCTTCTTATTCAACTTATTCTTCATATTCTACTTTTTCTCTTTATTCTTCTTATTCTTCTAACTCTTCTAATTCTTCTTTTTCTTTTATTCTTCTTTTTTTATTATTCTTCTTATTGCTCTTTTCTTTTTATTCATGGTATTCTTGTTATTCTTATTTTTCTTGTTATTTTTTTTATTCTTCTTATTCTTTCATTCTTATTATTCTTCTTATTCTTCTTGCTCTTATTATTCTTCTTATTCTTTATTTTTCTAAGTCTTGTAATTCTTTTTATTCTGGTTATTATTCTTTTTTTTCTTCTTATTATTTTTATTCTTATTTTTCTTTTTATTCTTCTTATTCTTCTTATTTTTTTTATTCTTCTTATTCTTCATATTATTTATATCTTCTTAATCTTCTTATGTTTTTTATTCCTCTAATTCTTTTTTTTCTTTTTATTATTCATATACTTATTATTCTTCTTATTCATCTTATTCTACTTATTTTTATGATTCTTATTTTTCTTCTTATTCTTCTTATTTTTCTTATTCTTTTTATTCTTCTTATTCTTCTTATTCTTTTTATTCTTCTTATTCATCTTATTCTTCTTATTCCTTTTTTTTATTATTTTTTTATTCATATTCTTTTTATTCCTCTAATTCTTCTTATTCTTTTTATTCTTTTTATTCTTTTTATTTTTTAGGAAATTTGTTTTATTATAATCAAAGCCCTCTCTTTTGGCGGAGGAATACCATTTTTACAAACTATACTCTACCATTTCCCCTTTTACACCCATCCTTTAATTTACAAACAAAATAAAACATAATCAAAATAAGCTTTCAATGCATTTTTGGTAATTGCTCTTTATTAAATTTGCTGGAGATTGCTGTTTGCGTGGAGTTATTCCAGTGGTTGTATCATCTTGTCTTATATTCTGGATCTTTTCAAGTCTTATATGCTGTCCATTGCAGCTTTAATTCACTAGCCCAAGAAAGCTCATATGCTGTACAGATTAAAGCTCCTTTATCCTTTTTACATATACAGGGCATGCAGATCCTTTTTACATACTCAACAGCAAGCTTCAACAATTCTGGTCTTTAGGTATTTCCAGACTTTAAATCTGCCAAAAATATTTTTTGCCCTCTTGAATAAAGCATTTTGATTGCATGAGTGTCTCATTGCTTTTTTTTTTCTAGCTTCCATACTCAACAGCCTTTCCATATTCAACAGCCTTTCCAGCTTCCATACTTAACATACACAAATCAAACAGAAAACTCGCACAAAAACAAACAAACAGTAGTATAAACTTCCAGCAGCCATCTTTTTATCACTCTATTATTGCCTTCCTCCACCTTGCATCTGTTTAACAAAGAGAAAAACAAGAAGAAGAACAACATAGTCCTATTCGTGCAATCCACTTACTGATGTTGCTACTGTTGCCTACCTCCACTTACTGTTGTTTATCACTCTATGCACATTCCTTCTTCCAAGTCCTTTAGTGCTGTTGCTTTTTTCTTGTTGTACCTGGATCTGTTAAACTGCAAAACACACACTAGCACAATACTTATAGCCACATATATCTAAACCCTTTAGTCCACCCCACGGGACCATGGTGGATATCCAGGTTAAGGCTATACTTTAATTATTCGAATATATAGATATTCCATCTTATCCATTCTTATTATACCCTTGTATCTATCAGGAATCGAATCCTTTATATATTCTCCATGTTTATTATTTTTCCCTTCTTTAGCCAGTTTATCAGCTAAAGCATCTGCTTCCCAGTATATATGTTTGATAAAAGCGTTTAACGATAGGGCTAGATGGCCGATCTCTTCTAATTCATCTTCGTATTTCCATAAAGTCTTTTTTTTATTTATCATATCTACCACAATTTTAGAGTCCAACTGAATGTCTATATTTCTTAGTCCTCTAGAGAGACAGGCCCTCAAACCATCTCTCAATGCTAAGATTTCTGCATGAAGTGCAGAATAGGCTTTGTAACTCCTTGAAAAGGCAAAAATGAGGTGACCTCTAGAATTTCTAATCACTCCTACTCCTCCTCCTGCTAAGCCTATATTTCTATCAAAACTACCATCGGTATTTAAGGAGAGCCTATCTAGTGGTGGTTTTTCCCACTTAACTCCTATAATTTTTTGTGATCTTTTCTTAGTAACCGTAAGATTCCAAAAATTTAAAATATCATTATTTAGAAAATTAGTATGGACTGTTATCGGGCAAGCTTCTGAAGTACTTATTAATTCTCTCTTTATAGCTTTCCAGATGTCTTCCACCGACATTCTCGTACCTTCATATCTACTGTTATTCCTAGCCTTCCATATACACCAGATAACAATATGTGGTATATTATTTTTAACCCATTTTTGTAAAGAGTTTCTCGTGTACGCTATATACCATTTTTGAAGTCTATTTCTAAGAGGGATGCATTCGTGCTTTATACCCATTTCTAATTCTAATCATCTCAAATTTCTAAAGCTATCTTTCCTTGTGAAATTAAATGATCTATCGATTCATTTTCCTGAAAACAGCATTCACACCTAGAGAGAAGTTGAATACCTTTCTTTTTTATATTTACATCTATTGGAATAATATTAGTGAGAACTTTCCATGTGTTAGTTTTAATTTTTTGAGAGTTATCATTATTCCAGGTCCATTTAAATAGTGAAAGCTCTTCCTTTCTACTTCTCACTTTATCTTTGATGGTTTTGATAGAGAATTTTCCATCTACACTCAATGTCCATTTCCAGCCACTTTTAGTGAGCTTAGAATATTTTTCTACTATCTCCCTTTGTTTAAGCATTTGCATCAACACTTGTGAAGCTCTACTCTTTTTTATTTCTGTGTTCGTATCCCCATCTTTGCAATATTTGGCCCTTATAAATCTGCCCATAAACTATTATTTTCGTTAAGCTTCCACCATCTTTTACAAGCCCAAGCTTTAGCGAGATCATTCAAATCTATAAAACCCAGCCCTGCTTCCTGTTTTGGAAAACAGAGATCTTTCCATTTTTTCCAGTGAAGCTTACTTTTACCTTTATATGTCCCCCACAAAAAACAAGCCATTTCTTTTTCAATTCTTTTTTTATCAAGGGCTGGTAATTGAGTGATCATTAGGTTTTGCATGACTACGCTTTGAAGTACATGTGTGATTAAGGTTATCCTGCCTCTCATAGATAGCATTTCAACTTTCCATCCTACAATTTTATTTTTGATCTTTTCGAGTAAGAATTCAAAGTATTCTGACTTAACTTTTCCCACATATAAAGGGCATCCCAGATATTGAATCGCTCCTTTTTTCTGCGAGAAACTTGTTATACCCAGTACTCTATGTCCTAAACTCATAGGAGCTTTTTTAGCTATCATAAATGACATTTTTTGCTGTTTATTTTTTGACCCATTTCTTCCTCCAATTCTCTCAACAAACTCATCAGGTTTTGAAGGGATCTAGCACTACCATTAGTGAAGATTACCACATCATCTGCATATGCAAGACAACTCACCAGGAGAGTACCTTTCGGTTGGCTGAAGGCGCCTATTTCACCTGTGCAAATTTTGTCTTTGAGATTGACAATAATGAGCTCTAAATAAATATTAAAGAGTGAGGGAGAAAGAGGGTCACCTTGTCTTAGTCCTCTAAGCGGCTTAATATCTCTTCCTAGTTCCCCATTTACTAGAATTTTAATCCATGAGCTTGATATACATCTGTATATCAAGTCTATCCAGGTCTCCGAGAAACCCATCTTTCTCATGGTGAAACACAGGACATTCCATTCTACTTTATCGAAAGCTTTAGATAAGTCTAATTTTATTAATACATTATGTCCTCTAACTTTTTTAAATATATATTTAATCATTTCTTTTGCTAAGCAAATATTTTCCATTATAAGCCTATTTTTCATGAAGCCTGATTGCTCTTTTGAAATAATTTTAGGAAGGACAGAAGTTAATCTATTTTGCAATAATTTAGACAGGATCTTATAAATAGAATTACATAAACTTATAGGTCTGAAATCATCTGCCTTTTGTGGATTGTCTGTCTTGGGAATAAGCACCATATATGTGCTACTCCATTTCTTGCCTATTTCTGCTCCATTAAAAATCCAATAAATGGCATTGAGAAGATCAGATTTTATGATAATCCAGCATTTTTGGTAGAACTCATTGTTCCACCTGTCTGGGCCCGGGGCACTATTTGGGTCCAGGCTGAAAACAACCATTTTAAGCTCTTCTTCATCTGGGAATTTGATAAGGGTATCATTCTCTTCTCTGGTAATATTACAGTCTATTTTTTGTATAAGTTCAACACCTCTCAAGGATGTATCCCCTATAAATTGATTTTCAATGTATTCATCAAAATGCTTTTTAATTTCTGTGTTATCATCTATCCATGCATTATTACTATTTTTTATACCTTTTATTCTTTGTTTCTGTATTTTTATTTTAGCTGCTCTTTGAAAAAATTTTGTGTTTTTATCTCCTTCTTTTAGCCATTTTATTTTAGCTTTTTGTTTCCAAAAAATTTCCTCCATGAGGAGTTTTAATTTTAGTTCAGCTTGGGATTTACTAAGTGCTTCTCTACTCTCTTTATCTTGAAATATTTCATGTTCTATCTCTAATTTTTCAGCTTTTTTTTCTGCTTCGATTATATTTTTGTTTATATTACCAAATATATCTCTATTCCATATCTTTAGATGTTTTTTTAATCTATTTAGTTTCATATTCCAGACTTGTGCCGGATTACCTGAGACTTCCAGAGACCAAGCCTTTTTAACCATATTTATGAATGTATGATGCAAGCACCAAGCATTCTGAAATATAAAAGGTTTACTCAAAAATTTGGTCTTCTCTAAGGTAATTAACAATGGATTGTGATCCGAGCATGTTCTATTTAAATGTCTCACAGTGGTAGATCCATAACTTTCTAACCATTTCACATTATATAAAACTCTATCTAGTCTTGCCCATATAGTGCATTTGTTTTTCCTGTTATTGCACCAGGTATATTGTGAGCCTAAAAAGTTAGCTTCCATCAGACTGGCCTTTGATATAGCCTCATTAAAGTGTGAAATGGCACTAGTGCTGGGGGAATTACCTCCTTTTTTCTCACCGGCGTTTCTTATTATGTTAAAATCACCTCCTATTATCCATGGTTGTTCAAACTTGATATTTTGGCCATACTATTCCAAAGCTCCTTTCTAACTTCTTTAGTATATTTAGCATATACTACCGAGATTACTTCATCTTGGGCATTATCTAGACTAAAATTGATTATTTGATCCGTTTCCTCCAATATATTTATATTAAATTTATTTTTCCAGAATACCCAAATTTTACTATTATTATTAGAAAATGCATTCTCAAAGCCCAGAACTCCTTTGTAATGATCTATTTGAACCTTATTCACCATAGGTTCAGCAAGCATTATAAGAGAAGAATTATATAATTTTATCATTTTTTTAATTCTTTTTATTGTGGAAGGGTTTGCAATACCCCTAACATTCCAGTAAAAAAGTTTAATCATTATGGTTAGTTTTAATCTAAGATCTAGTAATGCACTTTGAATCATATGTTCTATTTAGGTGTTTTTTTCCTGTTTCTTGACTTTTTTATAACACTAGTATTTTATGTTTTGTCTTCTTTCCACACCCTTCCTAATTGTATAACCATAATTTTTATTTCTCCCAATGCCCCTTCCCTGTTGCCCATTTTATTCTTAAATCTATGTATATCGATATCATCCTTTGTGGATTTTATGCATTCATTTTCTTCCTCTCCCTTGTGTAAATTTATATTACTTCGCACCTCTATTTTTTCATCCGAGCTATTAACTTCTTCCACTGCCCATTTCCTACTCTCCTCCCTTCTAATTCTGTTATCAAACCTGCTGCCCCGAAATCTTTTGTTTATTTCTGCAATTTTCATTATTAAATCATTTCTTTTATTTTTATCCTCTCCCTCTACCTCTTCATTCTCTTCTATTCTAGGGGGGACATCTTCAGTTAGTTCCAGGCTAGTTCCCTCATTGTTTAAATTCTGCTTAAGAGTCATGGTGTTTTTTATTCTGTATTGCACTATTTCCTTCCCCTTCCCTGTAAAGTCTGTATACTGCCTATCTTCTTCATGCTTTTTTTTGACATTACAGTGATCACAACCATGTCCAAGCTTCTTACAGTATGTGCAATAGTGAGGGAGGAACTCTGGAATTACATCTTGCTAGAAATCATTTCCATTCTTAGAGCCTATCCATATTCGGTGAGGTATATGATTCAACAAGTTGACTTCTATGCATAGCCGAGCCACACTCGGGCGAGAAAGAGTAGCAGTGGCACCATCAAGAAGAAGAGGGGTGCCGACTGCATGTGCAATGTGGTAGAGAGCAAATTTATCAAACAAGTGAATGGGGAGCATGGGAAGGAGGAACCATATCGGGGCCAATGGGGATTCCTGCTTGGTTGAGAAGTCGGGTGTCCATCCGAAAGCTCGCATGGTGTAGCCCATGATATACCACACTCCTTTCAACCAGATTCTATGGAAGTCCTCTTCTGTAAAGAGCTGCACGAGGATGTGCTTCGCATCCAGGACCCCTATTTTTATCAGGCCTTTGAGCTTCAAGGAAGCATAGAATGCCCTTATATCTTCAACGCGAGGATGCCCGTGTGAGAATTTGCCCACCAGTGTATATTTGTGAGCTTCAGTGAGGGAAGCCATGTCTGTCGGGGAAAACTCTATCGAGGGTTCCTATTTTTTTTCCCGAAAACTTCCGAAGAAGATGAAGAATGAAGCGCGGTCTTTATAAAATGTTGAGAAAATGATTTCCTATTCATTAAGAAATCCGCTTGCTCCATTTTTGCTTGATAATGGCTACTTCTTCACTGAAAATTGCTGTTTCTCTTTCTTAAAATTGGGTTTCTCTCTCTAGAGCTTGAGAGAGCAATTCAAAGAAGAAGAAGTGACCTCTCTTCTTATTCTTCTTTATTCTTTTTATTCTTATTATTCTTCTATTTCTTCTTATTCATTTGATTTGTTTATTCTTCTTATTCTTTTTTTTCTTCTTATTCTTTATATTATTCTTATTATTTTTATTTTTTTTTCTTCTTATTGTTCTTATTCTTCATATTCTTTTTATTCTTCTTATTCTTCTGATTTTTCTAATTCTTCTTATTCTTTTTTTTCTTATTCTTCTTTTTCAAGTTATTCTATTTATTCTTCTTATTCTTCTTATTCTTCTTATTCTTCTTAATCTTTTAATTCTTCCGATTCTTCTAATTCTTCTTATTCTTCTTATTCTTATAATTCTTCTTATTCTTCTTATACTTCTTATTTTTCTTACTCTTCTAATTCTTCTTATTCTTTTTATTCTTTTTATTCTTCTTATTCTTCTTATTCTTCTTATTCTTCTTATTCTTCTTTTTTTTCTTATTCTTATTATTCTAATTATACTTTTTATTCTTTTCATTCTTCTTATTTTTTTATAATTTTTTATTCTTCGTATTATTATTCTTATTCTTATTATTCTTATTATTCTTATTATTCTTATTATTCTTATTATTATTCTTTATTATTCTTATTCTATTTATTCTTATTCTTATTATTGTTCTTATTCTTCTTATTCTTATTTTCTTCTTATTCTTCTTATTCTTTTTATTCTTTTTATTCTTCTTATTCTTCTTATCCTTCTTTTCTTCTTATTCTTCTTATACTTGTTATTTTTCTTATTCTTAGTTTATTCTTATTCTTCTTATTCTTCTTATTCTTCTTATTCTTCTTATTCTTCTTATTTTTCTTATTCTTCTTTTTAGTGTCATTTCTTGTTATTCTTCATATTCTTCTTAATTGTAAGGTTATGCTAGATGAATATTGTATACTAATAGTTTTCCCAAAAGAAGAGGAAATAAAGGAAGTAGTTTTTAGTATGAATAAAGATAGTGCATTCGGGCCAGATAGATGGAACAATGGTTTTTTTCAAAGATATAAGCATATAATTAAAATAGAGCTAATAGTAGAAATCAAATGGATATTTTTGGGAGCAGATATCACAAAATCATGGGGTAGCTTTTTATTGTTCTAATACCGAAATGTGATAACCCACATAAATGTGAAAATTTATGGTCAATAAGCTTATACAACTCAGTTTATAAGATATTAGCTAAATTACTACATAATAGATTATATAAAATCCTCCCAAATATAATATCAGAGGAAGAAACAAGTTTTTTTAAAAATAAATTAATGATGGAAAATATAAGCTTAGTCTCGGAAATGATGAGAGAAATTGGAACCAAGATAAGATGGCATAATGTGGTAATAAAATTGGATCTGACAAAAGCTTTTGACAGAGTAGAATGGGATATTCTATGTTAGGCTTTTAGACAACTGGGTTTCTCAGAAACCTGGATAGATTTGATTTACAAATACATTACTAGCGAAAGATTGATAATTCTAGTAAATAAAAAAAAAGAGGAGAATTCAAACCAATAAAAGGTTTAAGGCAAGGAGACCCATTATCACCTTTGTTATTTAATACATATTTGGAATTGTTCATTTTAAATTTTGAAAGAAAGAATGGAAAAAGAAAAAATCCTAGCTTTTGAGCAACCAAAAAACACACATTTGGTGGGTTGCTTGGCATATGTAGATGATGTGATCATATTAACAAATATGAAAAATAAATAAATGAGTAATCTAATCGATAAAATTCAGACCTTTGAGGTGGAAACATGTCAAATATTGAAAAAAGTAAAATGCTAGTTTCTTATAGCAAAGAAAACACCTGAAAGAGTTGCACAAAGAATAAAGAGGATCAAAGGATATACCCAAAAGAAAGGAGCTTTAATATATTTGGGTTGCCCAATATATGAAGCTAGGCTAAAAGAAGAATATCTAAGGTTTTAAATAGGGAAAATGAGAAAGAAAATAGCAGGATAAAAAGAAAACCTCTTGTGTTTTGGAGGAAGGATTACACTCATATCACATGTACTACAAGGCACATTAACACATATATTAATGAATATCCAGCCACCGAAAAAGTTTATACAAAAGCAAGAAAAGGAAATGGCTTCTTTCCTCTGAGGGAAAATTAAAGTAAAACCAAAATTAAACTGGAAAAAATAGGAGGACTTATGTCATCCAAATGAAGAAGTAGGATTATGTTTTATTAGCTTGAAAGATGTGGAAAATGGATGGGCTTCTAAAAACTAGTGGAGGCTAAAAGAAAATGATAGTCTCAGGGCAAGATTTCTAAGAGCTGAATATGAAGTAAAAAAATTGGATTTTAAAAATACTAGGAAGACTTCTAAAGCCTGTAAATTAATGTTAAAGCATAAAGAATTAGTAGATAATCACTATATACTAAAAAAGAGCAGGTAGGAGTGGATGATAAATGCACAATATAATTTTATAATGAAATTGGCAAAAACAATAGTAAGAAATAAAGCTAAAACTCAACCTATATATATTTTTGTTTGGGAAAGTGAGGCACCACAAAAAATAAAGACCTTTATATGGAAAGTTCTCTCAAATGCTATTTTAGTAGATGAGAATATACAAGCAAAGGGTATAAGGTTAGCCTCAAAATGTGAATGTTGCTCTGTAACAGTGGAAAATATAAAGCATTTGTTTTCTAAAGGCAAAATTGCCACAGAAGTGTGGAATTAATTAGAAACCCTCACAAATATATAGCAAAAGAAAGTCAGCATAGCTAGACTTTTAAGCTGGAATAAGCATACCTCTAGAAATAAAATTCTTAGATGGACTATGAACAACCTACCACTTATAGTAATCTTGTGTATATGAAAAGCTAGAAACAAAAGTAGATTTGATTCAGTCAAGATGAAGGCAAGCTATATTTAAGAAGATATTAAAAAAGAGTTTATGAAACTATCAGTTGCTAGACCAATAAAAGCCTCGTGTGAAGAAAATAAAGTGGCAAGGAATTCAAATTATTAAAAGGATTAAGCCACCCTAGAAAGGGCTAGCACTAGGCACAGATGGAAGTTTTAATAGAAAAGTGGGAGAGGCACGAGGAGGAATAATTAGGAACATGGAAGGAAGAATAGAAAAAACCTTCACAATAAAAGGCAAAGTAGTCTCAACTTTGCATGCAGAAAAATCAAGCTTTATATAAAGCCTTACAAAAACTGCAAGGAAAGTAATTATAAGAATATACAAATTCAAGTTGATTCAAATATACTAGTGGGTCTAGCAATAGGTACATTGTACATGTGGAGATACGAAGAAGAGCTTAAGAAATGAGAATATTAAAAACCTAATGAATGAACTAGCAGCTTCCATAACACACACATATAGGGAGTCATGTGCTTGCAAATAAGCTAGTGGGTTGAGAAAGGGGATAAAATTTTTTGATAGGGGAGTCAAATTAGAAAGGCAAAATGGGCTAGAAATACTGAATAAAATGGGATTCCCATCCATCAGAACACGCAAGAAAAAATAAGGGAAAGCAAAAGCGGAATAAATATACATTGAAAATAAGATATATATAGTTAGATAATCTGAAGCAAGTGGATAGCCTCTGCTATAGAGATTCCAAGACCACAAATAAAGGGGGGTTGGAGATCAGGAAAAGGACAAGCATGAAAAATATTATGATTGAAAATTTTAACTATAAGGCAGGCAAAGAGATGGATATATATACTAAGCTACAGAACATAAGAAGCTGCAGACTAAACAAACAAATTTATAAATATTTAAATTTCTTTGGTTTTTGCATTGCTATGCTTGGTTTTTTTTCTATCTTGATTTTAGGTAGAAAGTTGGATAGCAATCAGGTTAGAAACATATAGCATGAGGCTGGAATCAAACATCTAGACAGATGACTATATGTAGCAGTAGCCTATATTTAGTGTCATGCATTGATGTGCTTGGGTTTTCTGTCTGAAATGCAGTCATACTGGAAAAAAAACATTGATAAATAGAAATGCAAAAAATAGGACATAAAGAATACATAAACCTACCTGAAATTATACCAAAGTAGAAAGCTGGATAGCTACAAGAAGGACAAACATGATTGAGAATATGATAGACAACATGATTCATATATATGGTGTTTGTCTTATGTCATTCCTTTACATTGATGTGCTTGGTTTTGTGGTATGAAATGCAGGCATAACTGGATACGAGCATGGATAAACATTTTCATGATTTTTTGCTTTACTATGCTTTGTGTCTTCCTTTCTAGATTTCATGTAGAAAGCTAGATATCAAGCAGGGTTGCATTGCTGTGCTTTGTTTTTTTGTTTGAAAAACAAGCATGCTGGAGACAAGCATTGATAAACAGAAAGGCTGAAAACAGGAGTTAAAGAATACATAAACCTACCTGAAATTATACCAAAGTAGAAAGCTAGACAGCTACAAGAAAGACAAACAGATAGAGAATATGATAGATAGCATGATTCATATATATGGTGTTTGTCTTATGTCATTTCCTTTGCATTGATGTGCTTGGTTTTGTGGTATGAAATGCAGGCATAGCTGGATATAAGCATGGATTAATAGAAAGATAGAAAATAGGACCTAAAGATTACATAAACCAATTATGAATTATATCAAATTATGCTGGAAAAAACAAAGATATGCTAATAAAATCTTAGTAGCCAGGACAAAAGGATATGAAGGATAAGGGCTTGGCATAAAAAGGGGTAGATTATAATAAAACAGCCAGGAAAAAGAAGATAGAGGGTTGATAAAGATGCCAACAAAGTCAAACACTTAAGTAACTAAGACAAAACAAAAGCTAAATAATAGAGAGGACTACAAGGAGAATGCTGCGAGGGAAATAGTGAGCATGAAAGGCTAAATAGATGTAATAAGCAAGTAGGAGATTTTGAAAGTATTTCAAAAATAAAAGCAAGGTTTTTAATTACAGCATATATGACATGTATCTATGTTTTGATAATATTTTGTTAAAGACCTTAATTTGTAGGGCATTTACTAATGTGTTGAAAATTTCAGTGTACTCATGATTTTCATCCACCAAAAGTGAATTTTTTTTAAATAATAAAACATCATTTTTTAAAAAACAAAAGAATAAAAAAAATAAGAAGAATAAAAAGAATATGAATAATATGTAGAATAAGAAGAATAAGAAATAATAGAAGAATAAGAAGAATAAAAAGACTAAGAAAAATAAAAAGAATAAAAAAATATGAAGAATAAGAAGATTAAAAAGAATAAGAAAAATTAGAAGAATAAGAACAATAGGTAGAATAAGAAGAATAAGTAGTATAAAAATTATAAGAAGGATAAAAAGAATTTAAGAAATTAGAGGAATAAGAAGAATAATAAGTATAAGAATAAGAAGAATAAGAATAATTAGAAGGGTAAGAAGTATAAGAAGGATAAGGATAACATAGAAAAGAAGGATAAGTAGGATAAGAATGATATGAAGAATAATTAGAATAAGGAGAATAAGAAGAATATAAAAAATAATAAGAATATAAAAAATAATAAGAATAAAAAAAATAAAAAAAATAAAAAGAATATGAATGATATAAAGAATAAAAAGAATTAAAAGAATAAAAAGAATAAAAAAAGAACAATACAAAGAATAAAAAGAATAAAAAGAATAAAAAGAATAAAAAAATAAAAGAATAAGAAGAATAAGAAGAATATGAAGAATAAGAAGACAAAGAAGAATAAGAAGAAAAAGAAGAATATGAAGAATTTGAAGAATAAGAAGAACAAGAAGAAAAAGAAGAATAAGAAAAATAAGAAGAATAAGAAGAAAAAAAAGAATAAGAAGAATAAGAAGGTTTTAATTGGACAACAAGAGAATAAGCATAAGAATAAAAAGAATAAACAGATGTATTAGCCAAGGATGGAAAAAGGATAGGAAACCAAGAATATAATGAAAACATTTTACCAAAAAAATATATTGGTATAATTAAATTGGACAACAAAGAACTTATTTATATTAGGAAGGTCACAGAATAACATTGATAATTCATATTTATTTTTAATTGTTCTTGTTGGTTTCTGTGCAACTAACCAATTGCAGATAAAGAACTTACTACTTAAAGAATCACCCTAGTCATGAAGTGGAATTTTATTACTTGGAAGAGAGCTAATTTTTAGAGAGGTAGATTGGAAAGAAAATTAACTTACATAGATTGTTGGCAGTATACTCTTCTTTACAGGTTCTGAAGGAAGCATCTGACTCTTAAAAAGTTCAAGAAAATCATATATATGTAATGGGAAAATCTATTGGGGATTCGAGAGATAAATTTTAGGAATGTAGGTTTTTTTGTGCAGATTAATGCTCTAAAGAACAAAAGAAAAGTTGGACAATAAGGATACGGTCCAAGCTGTCAGTTTTGAGTCTGGTTTTAGTTGTTTACAATGATGTTTATTTATGTTCCGTTTGATATTTCATTTCTGGAAGTCTATTCATTATTGGGTCTGGTTAGGTCGGTCTGGAAGCCTGTGTTAAAATGGTTCTGGAAGTATGTGTTAATTGAATGGTCGTGTCATGAAGTCTGTGTTTAAGTGAGTCTGGAAGTCTTAATCGGACTGGAGGTCGGTTAATAATGAAGAAAGAAAAAATGGCATAAAAGAGCATAAAAGATACTCAGAAGGGAAGCATTTAAGCGCATCATGGATACAACAATGATTAAAGATGTGATGATCAAAGGACACAAAATGGAATGCTGAAATAAGAATACATGAATCATCGAAAGGATGCAAGTAATGAAATTAAGGGAAGCATTTTAATAATATAAATTTTTCTTGAAAAGTGCAAGGGAAAGGGGGGAAATGGGTACACTAGCTACAAGAATATAATTCACTTGGTTTTATGCATGATATCTCATGCAGTTCTCAGCGCATAAAGTGGAAAATCACATTTAAAGCTGTAAGATGGAGAAGACTTACATAAAGTTGGGAAAGAATGGAATTGAAAGGCTCACACATATGATAATAAAGAGAAGCGTAGGGGGCTTCCCTCAAAATCTATATCAGCATAGAGAAACAAACATAGATCGATATGATATATGTAGTTTAATACAAGTAGACCTCAAAGCTTAAAGCATAATAGTAATAGGAAAGACCAAAATGTATAATGTAAAATTAAGGCAAGTTATATATTCTCGAATTCAGGAAAGGGTGTAAAAGGGAAATGGGTAGACGTAGATTGTACAAATGGTATTTCTCCGCCAAAAGAGAGAGTTATAATTAATAAACAATATTAAAATAAAAAGAAGAATAAGAAGAATAAGAAGAATAAGAAGAATAAGAAGAATAAGAAGAATAAGAAGAAAAAGAAGAATAAGAAGAATACGAAGAATAATAAGAATAATAAGAATAAAAAGAATAAAAAGAATAAAAAGAATAAAAAGAATAAAAAGAAGAATACAAAGAATAAAAAGGATAAGAATAATAAGATGAATAAGAAGAATAAGAAGACTAAGAAAAATAGAAAGAATAAGAAGACTAAGAAAATAGGAAGAAAATGAAGAAAAAGAAGAAAAATATGAGAAAGATAGAATAAAAAGAATTAGATAATTAAGTAAAATAAGAAGAATAAGAAGTATAAGAAGAATAAGAAGAATAAGAAAAATAAGAAGAATAAGAAGAGTAAGAAGTGTAAGAAGAATATGAATAATAAGTAGAATTAGAAGAATAAGAATAAGAATAATTAATAGAAAAATAAGAAGAATAAAAAAATAAGTTGAAAAAAAAGAATTTGAAGAATAAGTAATATAAAAAGAATAATATGTATAATAAGAATGAGAAAAATCTAAATAATAAGGAGAATATGTATAAAAATAAGAATAAGAATAATTAGTAAAATAACAAGAATTAGAAGAAAAAGAATAATAAAAAATAAGAAAAATAAGAAGAATAAGAAGAATAATAAGAAATAGAAGAATAAGAAGAATACAAAGAATAAAAATAATGAGAAGAATAAGAAGAATACAAAGAATAAAAATAATGAGAAGAATAAGAAGAATAAGAAGAATAATAAGAATAATAAGAAATAGAAGAATAAGAAGAATAAGAAGAATAAAAAAATAAAATAATAAAATGAATAAGAAGAATAAGAAGAATAAGTAGAATATGAAGAATAAGAAAAATAAGTAGTATAAGAAGAATAAGAAGAATCTTCCTCTTGAAAATCCACAACTCTCAATTTTAGAGTGAGAAAGCTACAATTTTAGAGTGAGAAATCTCCAAAATAGTTATTATAGACATTAACAAATACATATTTAAGTTGATTGTCATACAGCTTCAATAAAAATTTAATTTAATAATTTAATATTTTTATATTAAATTGAATAAAAACAGAGATTAAATGAAAATTTAAAATTAAACAAAAAAAATTCATTTAATAACTTATTATAATACAATATTTTAAATAACTAAAACATAAAAATAATAAAATTATATTACACCTTATTAATCAATGTATCTACCGATAGTGCATAAAGTATAATTTATCCATGCATCGACATTGCTTTCTCTTTCTCTGCTCCTTTGATCAGCAACATTTTGCTGCGAAAAAGTTATTCGAGTCATGTTGCGTCATGTCTGTTGAAAAATCCCTTCACTTATATAAGCTTTGTCTGGGAAACAATGTGGTACCATATCTATAAGAAATTTAAACAACTCAATCAAATCAAAATAAATAAAAAAAATGATGGTTTGCTAAATATATATTACTGCATTAAATATGTAAATATATACTAGCATTTCACTCGTATATATATTATTATAGTATATGTACATATAAACTGTAGTATTATGCGTACATATATGCTGAGTACATTTATACTCAGTATATATGTACATAAAATACTGTAGTATTATATGTACATATATACTGACTATTTATGTACGTATATACCACATTTGTTGCCATTGCTACTACTCCATTTGTAGTTTCCGCTCTTGCTGCTGCCGCTATGGCTCCTACCGCTGCCATTGCCACTACTACCGGTGCTATTGCCACTGCTACTGGTGATGTCGCTATTGCCGGTGCTACCATTGCTGCCAGTACTGCCGCTACTGTTGCCGCTACTAGAACTGCTATTGCTATCGCCATTACTGGAGCTGCCAATGCTGCTGGTGCCGCCGCCACCGATTCTGCCATTGTCTTCGTTGCCGCTTCTACCTCTGTTTCCACCGCAGCCACAAATGTCGCCACTGCCTCCGCTTCCGCCGCTACCGCTAATGGTGCCACTACATCCATTCCTGCCGATGCCATTGATGCCGCTACTACCTCCACTACCTCCACTATAGCCACTACCATTGTTGCCACACCTGCCACTGCTACCACCGCTCCCGCTACTGCCTCTACCATTGTTGCTGCCGTTGCCATTGCTGCTGCCGCTACCATTGCTATCACTGCTGAAAATAAGCTTTTACATACCTATAATAGGCTAAAACTCTACCCAAAAAATTTGGACACATACAAACATATTAACATATATATATATATAATTATTATAGAAGTGAACAAATACAAATTAAAGTTGATTATCATACAATTTCAACAAAATTCCAAAAAATGTCTAGCAATTATGTTTAGAGAGAAAGAGAGTGCAAATATAAAATGTTTTAGGAATAATAAAGATAAAATAAGCTAGCCCTACTTTTGATAAAGGTGAAATTGGTAAATATGGGATCCATGCATTGGAAGGACCATGGCAATGTCCGAATGCTTTGAATCATAATTTTTTCATGTGTCTCACATAATATGTCCTGCACAGATTCATAATTAGGTAAATTAGAAAAGCAAAGAATAAAACCAGAATAAAAAAAATTGAAACCTACAAAAAAATATCATAATTATTTGCTACACATAGAAAAAAATAAATAACAGTTCAGAAATAATTCTCATACGAAAACATTTTTATAATTTGTAGGGAATGCTAGCCTCTCCTGTGAAGTTTCGCAACTGGATCTCAGAATGCTATCTGTTGTGCCAATGCCACTAACTGTGACTCCATATATAACATCTGCTGCTGCATTACATTCTTAATTTCTTTCATCTCATCATTCATTTATTTAATTTCTTGCATTTCTTCAATCAAATTAGTATACTGCTCATCCTTCTATTCTTTAATTTCATATATTTCTTCCTTCAAAAGAGATATCTGCTCATCCTTCTTTTCTTTAATTTCTTATATTTCTTTCTTCAAATGAGATATCTCCTCATCATTCTTTTTCATTTTGGTCTCCATAACTACAATACATTCATTTGTTTCCATTGCTTATTGTTCGACCACCTCATCCACCATTGTTGAGATAGATGAATTAGAAGCACGACTGCTACAACAAAATGCAACTCCCTTCGAGTCGATTCCGTACACTTGCTACTTCTTATGACCTCCTATGGTCTACAAATAAATAGGATCATAGTTAATTGGTTAAAGATCCATAGAACCCTCAACTTGTTGATGAGTAGCTGTCACACGTTCCTCCAATAAGTTCTGAGATAAAATAAACAAAAAACTATTCTAGATATAAAAAAATAAAATAAATATTTGCATTCCAAATAATTTTCAAATTGTACTGTAGTATTATAAAATCTTTATAATATAATAAATTCATACAATAATCATTTGAGACTTATTGTCAATAAACTAATCATCCACTTTCTTCACATGCATCTTCCTGAAAATCTCATAAAAATTTGGATCTCAATCCAATTCTCCAGGTTTGAATATGTTTTTATTAAGTCATTAAAAAACAAATGATCAAAAAATTTAACAAAATTAATAAAACCATGCAGATATTTGATTTATTGGACTATTAGGACAGCCACAAAATATATAAATGTTTAAAATATTAAAATTATACCAAATCTCGAGCATGTTCAATGCTCCACTATGACCCTTTTGCGTGTCGATAGATTTCTGTACCTAGTCTAGCTACCTCAATTCATTGATTTTTGCGGGGAATATCTAATTTTTTTTCACATCTAGCTCCTCCCAATACTTAAGCCACTCGGGCCAGTCATCCTTGGATATAAAATTATGCATTTCTTTCATTTTCTTCAATTTATGGACAAAATCAGAAAACTGGTGAGTAGCTTTGATCTCCCATAATGACTTTATCTTTCCATCAAATTTGGGTGCTGATGTGCACTAATTCTATATATATATATAATCTCAAATGAATTTATATTAGCAACAAGAACATAATTATTTAATGCTTGAATAATAACCAACATAATAGTTAAGCAATTAGATAATTATTTTTCAATGCTTTTGTTTTGTTATTTTTACCTGAAAGTCATTAAAATAAGACTCTCTTGTCGATTCAGAAACTTTCTTCTAGAAGAATGCTTTAGAATCAGTCATTTTCTTGTAAGACTTTGTAATTATAGTCAAACACTTGTATGATAGAATAAAACTGTACAAATAAATAAATAACAGAAAATAAGAAAATCTTAACAATATAAAAAAACCATTAACAATAACATCAAAATTTTTTTTCTAGTTATTTTTACATATTTCTTTTACCTGCCATCCACAATCTCAATTTCTAACTTTGTTCTGACTACAGAGAAAGGCATTACATTTGATGATATCATTAGTTTTGTAAATGGGGAAACTATCAGTGTAAAATGTTATGTAGAAGATAGAGATTGATCAAAAGTATATGCAGAAAGCACAATGGGTGGTGGGCGTACTTATGATAAAGGTGATAGTAGATGTCTCAATGATGGTGATAGTGATAGAAATGAAGATGGTGATTGTGATGTTGAAGTCTAGATATGGTGGCAATGAGATGGTACTGATTCTGCAATATGTTGTAACATACTAGATGAATTTGGTTCATTTCTGTGACCATGTCCACCTCCACCATGGCCACCCTTTAGGTTCCATCTGCTGTATAAAATAAAACATTGAACAAACAATAGAGATATGATGAACAAGCTTGCATTTTAGAATAAAATACACCGATATATTTCAAAAAAATATAAAATGTCTTTTATAGTTTAATATTATAATAAAATTATAACAATTTAATTATCAGAATAACTATCATCCTCCAATGCATCTTCTGATATTTCATCTGATTCTGATATAAGTTCGAACTCATCTTTAGATAGAAATTGATCATCTTCAATTTCTATTATGCTACCATTTGAGTCACATAAATTTTTTGGATTTTCATCTATATTCACAGGCTCAATATTATTTTTGTCATCTTCTTGGAATGCCAGTGCAATATCTAATTATACACTTCTTTTTTGTGATATTGGTACTTCAAATTTTTATCGAGCTTTGATTTTGCAAATTTCCCACCAATCACTCTTATCACCAGATAGACTCGGATATGTACAATAATATACTTGAGCAGCTTGAACTACCATAAAAAATAGCTCATATCGATTATATCTACGTTTATGGTTAACATCCACTGGCTTATAATCCGAATAAAT
Organism: Sapria himalayana; assembly: GCA_029783825.1. Classification (NCBI taxonomy): domain Eukaryota; kingdom Viridiplantae; phylum Streptophyta; class Magnoliopsida; order Malpighiales; family Rafflesiaceae; genus Sapria; species Sapria himalayana. The sequence goes on along the minus strand of JAREIK010002563.1, from coordinate 580,248 downwards.
CTTTATGGCCACATTTAATGTTGGATCAAACCACTCGCATATAAATAATACAATTCTATTATTTTCGAGTCCAGGATACTCCAACTCAATAACTTCTTTTAGTTGGCCATAATAATCTATCTCATCTGCATTATAACTTAAGCCTTTAATGCATACACTACTATTCATTGTTGTTTTAGAAGAACCATGCCCGATTGTGTGAAATTTATATCCATTAACAAAATACCCAGGATAGGTTGTCACATATCTAAATGGGCCTTTACATAGATTCTGAATAAAAATATTTAAATCTCCATTTGAAGGATCAATTGCTTGTGACATAAATTAAAAAAAATGATATTAACAAATAAAAGATACTAATAAATTAAATAATTCAAAAATTTAAAACTTAATAATTCTCACATAATCTTTGAACAAATTCACAAATTTAGTTTCTAGCATATAATCGACATCATTGCTAGAAATTACTGGTTGCTTATATTTTAACTGCTCAACATAAATACTGCACATATATAAAGTGATAAAAAATGTATATCAATTTTTAATAATTCCTATTAAAAATAAAATTAAACTATGATTAAACATGCACCCATTATGGGTATACATACTCAATATATGGTGCAACCTTTTCATAATTAAGTAAAACATAGCTCTGGGTTGCTTTGTACTCTTCATCTGTCATATATCTTTTCATTGCTCTTCCAAATTCTCTTCCAAATGCTCTTCCACAGTGCTTGAAGATAGATAGTTTGTCCACATAATCATCTTCTACCATCACATGACCTTCATCACCCCGAGACATTTTTCTATTCTTTGTATTGACATGATCCTCAAAATAATATGAACAAAATAATGATGCTTCTTCTACTAAATATGCATTGCAAATTGAACCTTCAACTTTTGCCTTGTTTCTAACATTTAATTTCAGCTTACGAAGATACCTACAACCACAATGTTCGGTTTCAATTATATTAAATTACAATATTACTTTATGTACAAAATAATAAAATACAGAAAATTATATGCATTTACATCTCAAAAGCATACATCCACCTGTATTGCACTAGCCCTGCTATCTTTGCTTCATATGCCAAATGGACCGACAAATACTCTATTGAGTTAAAAAAAAACTTGGTGGTAATATCCATTCAAGCTTACAAATAATAAGTGGAATGTCATTCTCTAACCTCACCATCTAATCTATTGTGATTGTGGTTGTAGTTAGCTATTTGAAAAATAAACTAAGTTCTGTAAGGACATTCCAAACACTTAAGAAAAGTAATTCATGGAATGAAATTGGTATTAATCTCTGCATTAATACATGACAATCATGACTTTTCATTCAAAAAACTTAAGATTCTTCATATCCATGCATCTACTCATATTTGACACATATCCATTAGGGAATTTCAAATTTTTAACCCATTCACACAATATCTTTCTTTCCTTCTTATCAAGTGGGTAGCAAGCTTTAGGAAATTTCCTCTAGCATTATTCAGTTTCAATTTAGGATGCAGACAGTAATCATTCAGCTCTTGTCTTGATTTTAAAGTTATTTTTTGTTTTTCCATCTACATTAAGGATAGTGTTGAAAACATTGTCGAACATATTTTTTTTTAATATGCATTATATCTAAGTTATGACGAATTAAATTAGATTTCTAATTGGGCAAGTCCCAAAATATACTACGTTTCCTCCAGCCAAATATTTTCCCTATTGATCGATTACTTCTAGTAGCATCCTTTTTAGTTACCTTCTTCAAACCCAAACTCTAAATCTATGTCATAATATCATCTCCTGAACGAACTACTGGTGCAACTATCATCATAGTTTTATTTTTTCGAAATACAGTTTTATTACTTCGAAATAGATGATTCGTAGGTAGAAAGGTACGATGGTTATCAAACCATGACTATTTACAACTAAATTTGAGGGTAAATGCATCAGAATTTTTCATGCAATACAGGCATGTGAATCATCAACAAGTAGTCCAGCCAGACAACATTGAATATGTAGAAAAAGGGCTGCCCGCATAATGAAATTTTGCTTCTTTGAGATATCATATGTATCAACGCCAACATCCCACAAATAAGTTAACTCTGTAATAAGATACTATAAGTAAACATCTAGCATGTCTTTCAAATTTTTTGGCCCTGGAACCAATATTGACAAAAATATATATTGCTACTTCATACAGAACCACAGAGGTAAGTTATAAGGTGTTGCTATCACTGGTCATGTTGAATAATATTTTCCAGATTTTCCAAATTGCTGAAATCCATCAGTGTAGAGACCCAATCTCACATTTCGACTTACAACTATAAAATCTTGATGTATATAATTAAAATGCTTCCAAGAAAGTGAATCTAATGGATGATGCATTTCCCCTTCTTCAACCACATGCTCTGAATGTCACCTCATATCATTTACAATAGCATTTGATGCATAAGTCTCTATTATCTTGGAATTAATGAAAAATAATACATCTTCTTAAATACAACCTTCAATTTTTTTCGCATATCTACAACATGAGGTGCCTTCCTAAATCGAGGATGATCACAAAACTTGCATATAGTTAAATCACTATCACCACCCCAATATAACATACATCCAAATAAACAACAATCAATTTTCTCCACTGGTAGACCCATACCTCGTAGTAACTTATTAGTGTTTTAAAAGTTGTTAGTGATCAAATTATTATCCGTAATAATCTCCTTCATCGGTTCTGTCACAAGATCAAATAATTTCTTAGACATATGATTTTTTGACTTTATCCTCATAAGTCAAGCCACAAGTAATAAATGTGAAAGTGTTTTAGAACCAGACAATAATTCTTTATCTATAGCTTTAAGCAAATCATAAAATTTCTAAGCTTCAGGATTAGGTGGTTCATTTATATAATCCATTTCAAAGTCAGCACCAGCAGCTTTCATGATCATTCTATGGTATGTGTTTGATGATTCTTCACCACAAGAAAATGATTAAGTACCCTCATTTTGGTCAATGTTCAGAGCCTTTGTACTTTATCCATGATAAATCTAAATAAAATAATTTGGCACAAAGCCATATTTTGCCAAATGGTATCATTTAGTGTTTGTATCATGAAAATGGATATTCTTACACTTGTGATGATTACATGGACATTTTACTTTTTCTCCATCCATCCATCTCGATTGACTACATGAAAAATTAATGAAAGCTTCATGCCCACTTAAAAAATCTTTATTCAAAATACATTTTTTATACTAATATATAAAAACGTATATTAAATATATGTTATTAATTATATATTTAAATATAGGTTATACATTAATAATCTATAATTATTTATAGTTATATGTTATTATACATATAATATATATAGTTATAAAAAATAATATATTGTTAAACATTTAGTTATATATATATATATATATTCATATGAGTAGTTATATTTAGTTATACATAAATATATACAAAGTTATAAACAAATATATAGATTTACATATATGTATAGATATATTTATAAATAGTTAAAAATATAGTTATATTTAATTATATATAGTTTTTTTAGTTTTACAAATATTTATATATAGTTATACACATATAATTAAACATAATGTTGTATGTTGAAATACATGTATTTATAAATATAGTTACATGTGGTTATACTTATAGTTACATTTATAGTTAAACTTATATTTATACATGTAGGTATATATATTTATTTATATAATTTTATATATCTATAAATATAGTTATGTATAGGTATAGATATAGTATTATACATTTTTGAATACTAATATATACAAATGTATATTAAATATAAGTTGTAAATTATATATTTAAATATAGTTATGTATAAAGCTTTTATAGTAATACATATAATAAGATACAATTATTTATAGTTATATGTTATTATACATATAGTATATATAGCTATAAATATTATTATATAGTTAAACATATAGTTATATATAATACAAATAGCTATACATAAATATATAAAGTTATAAATAAATATAGAGATTTACATATATGTATACATAGTTACAAATATAGTTATATTTAATTATATGGAATGTTATATAGTTATACAATTATTTATATATAGTTATACAAATATTTATATTTAGTTAGACACATATAGTTAAATATGATGCTGTATGTTATTATACATGTAATTATAAATATAGTTACATGTGGTTATATATATAGTTACTCATATCTTTATATTTATATTTATACATATAGGTATATTTATTTATTTATATAATTTTATATATCTTAACATATAGTTATGTATAGGTATAGATATAGTAAAATACTTTTTTGAATACTAATATATACAAATGTATATTAAATATAAGTTATAAATTATATATTTAAATATAGTTATGTATAAAGCTTTTATAGTAATACATATAGTCAAAGACAATTATTTATAGTTATGTGTTCTTATACCTTTGGGATCCAATGGCAAAAAGACACAAAATAGAAAACAAGAAAGTTTGGCTTACAACAAATTAGAACAAAGTAAATGCGATCTTGTATTTAAGGTATGCAAAATATAAATATAAATACAATTTGAATCCCCCTAGAAACAAATGATGTCATCCACATAACAGAACAAAACTCAAGCAAAATAGGCAAAGATTAGATCCACATCCAGATATGTCAACAAAGATTGCCTCATCATGCTAAAATTGTTTATGATTTGCTAGCAATGTAATTAGAATGCCAATCAAGACCCACGTAAAGGCCCTCGCTAGAGGTAGCACGGGTGCTCTTAATGTGCCAATGGCATTGGAGAAGAGAGTGAAGTCATAGCTTGTCAGTAATTTCTACTGCATTCATATCATTGAAAAGATCTTGCTTAGTGGCAAGCACCAGCAACTGCATCTCGAAGCTTTTCCTCATTTAGCATCCTATGCACCTGATCTCTGGCTTCAACTACACGATCTCTGTCATTGCTGACCACCAAAAATTTGAGACCTTGGGTATTTTTGGAAGTAATCTCTCTAGAAAGGGCGAATCTTGTCTTGACCCCCAACATCACACACAGTGGAATTGTGGTGGCAATTTCACCAAGCTTTAACTTATACAAAATGGTTGTCTTTCAGCCAGCATCAAGAACTAGCATCAAAATCCTCATCTCCTTGTTGGCAAACAGCTTGCTGAATAACTTTTTGAACGTAAATCCCTTTTCTTCCAGTAAATCTCAAATCCATTTTCGTATGACAGTAAAAAGATCCGATGAGAGAAAGAAACAAAATCAATATACCTCAAGAGCTATTTTGAACGAATCCTACTTGTTCTACCAAAATAATGGAGGGAATTATCCTATTCAGTATATTCTAGAGGACATTTGTAAGAATTTTGTACACCGAATTACATAGGCTTATAGGTCTATAATATTCATTTTTTTGTGGATTATCTTTCTTAGCTATCAATATGATATATGAGTTGGCGCATGATTTTTTTAATTTATGCTTCTGCAAAGACCCAAGTAATTGTAGCCATCAGTTCTTTGTTTATTATATTCCAGGTTCATTGGAAGAAACCATTATTCCATCCGTCTTGGACCCACTACACTATCTTTATTTTTACTAAAGACTGTAAATTTTATCTCCTCCTCACTATGGCATTCTTTTTATTATTCTTATTATTATTATTCTTCTTATTCTTCTTATTCTTCTTATTCTTTTTATTCTTATTATTTTTGCTATTCTTTTTATTATTCATCTTCTTCATATTTTTCATATTCTTCTTATTCTTGTTATTCTACTTATTCTTCTTATTCTTTAAATTCTTCTTAGTCTTTTTATTCTTCTTATACTTGTTATACTTGTTATACTTCTTATTCTTTTTATTTTTGTTATTCTTATTATTCTTTTTATTCTTTTTATTCTTTTTATTATTTTTACTCTTGTTATTCATCTTATTTATTCATTTTCTTCTTATTATTTTTAATCTTCTTATTTTTATTATTCTTGTTATCCTAATTATTTTTCTTATTCTTCTTTTACATCTTATTCTTATTTTTATTTTTATTCTTTTTTTTCTTTCTATTCTTCTTAATCTTCTTATCCTTATTATTCTATTATTCTTCTTTTTCTTTTTATTCTTCTTAATCTTCTTATTCTAATTATTTTTGTTATTTTTTTTTATTTTTCTTTTTTTTCTTATTATTCTTATTATTCTTATTCTTCATATTCTTCTTATTCATCATATTCTTCTTATTGTTCTTATTCTTCTTATTCATCTTATTCTACTAATTCTTTTTATTCATCATATTCATCTTAATCTTAATATTCCTTATTTCTTGTAATTCATTGATTTATTATTATTATTATTCTTATTCTTATTCTTATTCTTGTATATTTATTATTCTTATTATTCTTTTTATAGTTCTTATTATTATTATTATTTTATTTTTATTAGTCTTATTCTTCTTTATTTATTATTATTATTATTATTATTATTATTATTCTTCTTCTTATTCTTATTCTTATTCTTTTTTTCTTCTTATTTTTCTTATTCTTCTTATTCCTCTTATATTTCATATTCTCCATATTCTTTTTTTTTTCTTCTTATACTTATTATTCTTTTTTTTCTTCTTATTCTTCTTGTTATTATTTTTCTTCTTATTCTTCTTGTACTTATTATTATTGCTTTTCTTCTTATTCTTATTATTATTCATTTTCTTCTTATTCTTCTTATTTTTCTTATTCCTCTTATTCTTCTTATTCTTCTTATTCTTCTTATTCTTCTTATTCTTCTTATTATTCTTATTCTTCTTATTCTAATTATTCTTCTTATTCTTCTTATTCTTCTTATTCTTCTTATTCTTCTTAATCAACTAATTCTAATTATTATTATTTTATTTTTTTAGGGTTCTTATTTATTGTTTCTTATTATTCTTCATAATCTTATTATTTTTATTATTATTTTTCTTCTTATTCTTATTAATATTCTTATTCTTCTTTTTCTAATTATTTTTCTTATTCTTTTTATTCTCCTTTTTTTATTCTTCTTCTTATTCTTCTTATCCTTTTTATTCTTATTATTCTTATTATTCTTTTTATTCTTCTTATTTTTAAATCATTCTTATTCATATTTTTCTTCTTTTTCATCTTATTCTTTTTATTCTTATACTTATTCTTATTATTCTTATTCTCCTATTATTATTATTATTCAACTTACTTTTCTTATTCTTTTTATTCTTTTTATTTTATTTATTCTTATTATTCTTCTGATTATTTTTATTTTTCCTATTATTATTATTCTACATATTGTTTTAATAATTATAAATATTTTTATTCTTATCATTTTTATTCTTCTTATTCTTCGTATTCTTCTTATTCTTCTTATTCTTCTTATTATTCTTATTATTCTTATTATTCTTATTCTTTTTATTATTCTTATTATTTGTATTATTACTATTATTTTTATTCTTCTTCTTTGTCTTATTTTAATTATTCTTCTTAGTCTTTTTTTTTTCTTATTATTCTTATTATTCTTCATTTTCTTCTTATTCTTTTTATTCTACTTATTCTTATTTTTCTTCGTATTTTTTTTATTCTTTTTATTCTTCTTATTATTCTTAATCTTCTTGTTCTTCTTTTTTTTCTTTTTAGTTTTATTTTTCTTAATCTTATTATTCATCTTATTTACTATTTATTCTTATTCTTTTTATTTTTCTTATTATTAATATTCTTATATTTCATCTAATTCTTATTAATTTTTTATTTATAACATTTTTATTATTCTTCTTTTTCTTCGTATTATTCTTATTATTCTTATTATTCATATTCTTCTTTTTGTTCTTATACTCCTTATTCTTCTTATTCTTTTTATACTTTGTATTCTTCTTATTCATCTTATTTTTATTATTATTATTTTTTCTTCTTATTCTTTTTATTATTCTTTTTCTTATTATTCTTCTTATTATTCTTATTTTTTTTCCTTCTTATTCTTATTATTCTCCTTTTTATTCTTTTTATGTTTATTATTTCATATTCTTCTTATTCTTCTTATTCTTATTTTTCTTATTATTCTTCTTTTTCTTCTTAATCATATTATTCTTCTTATTCTTCTTATAATATTTATACTTCTAATACTTTGTATTCTTCTTATTCATCTTATTTTTATTATTATTATTTTTTCTTATTCTTTTTATTATTATTATTCTTATTATTCTTCTTATTCTTATAATTCTTCTTATTATTCTTATTCTTTTTCTTCTTCTTTTTTTATTATTCTTCTTATTATTGTTTTGATTCTTATTCTTTTTATTCTTCTTATTCATCTTATTCTACTATTTTTTCTTATTCGGCTTATTCATCTTATTCTTAATATTCTTTATTTCTTCTTATTCATTGATTTATTATTATTATTATTATTATTATTATTATTATTATTCTTATTCTTGTATATTTCTTTATCTTATTATTCTTCTTATAGTTATTATTATTATTATTATTATATTTATTATTATTATTTTGATTTTTATTAGTCTTATTCTTCATTTTTAATTATTATTATTATTATTCTTCTTCTTCTTATTCTTTTTTTCTTCTTATTTTGCTTAATCTTCTTATTCTTCCTATTTTTTATATTTTTCATATTCTTTTTATTCTTCATATTCTTCTTATGATTCGTTTTCTTCTTATTCTTCTTATTTTTTATTCTTCTTATTATTCTTATTCTTCTTATTCTTCTTATTCTAATTATTCTTCTCATTCTTCTTAATCAACTAATTATTATTATTATTATTATTATTATTATTATTATTATTATTATTTTAGGCTTATTATTCTTTTATTTCTTACTATTCTTCATAATCTTCTTATTCCTCTTATACTTCTTATTCTTCTTATTCTTATTATTCTTCTTTTTCTTCTTATTCTTATTAATATTATTATTCTTCTTATTCTAATTATTTTTCTTATTCTTCTTATTCTTCTTATTCTTCTTATTCTTCTTATTCTTCTTATTCTTTGTATTCTTCTTATTCATATTTTTCTTCTTTTTCTTCTTATTCTTTTATTATTATTATTATTCAACTTACACTTCTTAATCTTTTTATTCTTATTATTTTATTTATTCTTCTTATTCTTCTAATTATTTTTATTTTTCCTATTATTATTATTCTACATATTGTTTCAATTCTTCCAAATATTCTTATTCTTATTATTTTTATCTTTCTTATTTTTTGTATTCTTCTTATTCATCTTATTCTTCTTATTCTTCTTATTTTTCTTATTATTCTTATCGTTCTTATTCTTTTTATTATTCTTATTATTTGTATTATTCCTATTGTTTTTAATCTTATTATTTATCTTATTCTAATTATTCTTCTTAGTCTTCATTTTCTTCTTATTCTTCTTTTTCTTCATTTTCTTCTTATTCTTTTTATTCTACTTATTCTTCGTATTATTCTTATTCTTAGTATTCTTTTTAATCTTCTTGTTCTTCTTAGTTTTCTTATTCTTTTTATTTTTCTTAATCTTACTATTCATCTTATTCTACAATTTCTTCTTATTCTTTTTATTTTTATACTCTTAATATTCTTATATTTCATCTAATTCTTTTAAATTTTTTATTCATAATATTTTATTCTTCTTCTTTTTCTTCGTATTCTTCTTATTATTCATATTCTTCTTTTTGTTCTTATTCTTCTTATTCTTTTTATTCTTCTTATCTTCTTATTCTTCTTATTCTTTTTATACTTTGTATTCTTCTTATTCATCTTATTTTTATTATTATTTTTTTCATTATTATTCTTTTATTATTCTTATTCTTATTATTCTTATTATTCTTATTATTCTTTTTATTCTTGTTATTTTCCTTATTATTCTTTTTATTCTTATTCTTCTTATTCTTGTTTTTCTTATTGTTCTTATTCTTCTTATTCTTCTTATTCTTCTTATTCTTCTTATTCTTCTTATTCTTCTTATACTATTTATACTTCTTTTACTTTGTATTCTCCTTATTGTTCTTATTATTATTATTATTATTTTTTTTGTTATTCTTTTTTTAATTTTATTCTTATTATTCTTATTATTCTTTTTATTCTTATTATTCTTCTTATTCTTTTTATTCTTCTTATTTTTGTTCTTCTTATTATTCTTTGTATTCTTCTTATTCTTATTCTCTTTATTCTTCTTATTCTTGTTTTTCTTATTATACTTCTTTGTCTTCTTATTCTTATTATTTTTCTTATTCTTTTTTTTTAATCTTTTTATTCTTTTTATTCTTCATTTTCTACTTATTCTTCTTTTTCTTCTTATTCTTATTATTTTTCTTTTATTATTATTATTTCTATTCTTTTATATATTCTTGTTTTTCTTATTATAATTATTCTTTGTATTCTTCTTATTATTTATATCATTCTTATTCTTCTTATTTTACTTATTATTTTTATTCTTCTTATTCTCTTTATTATTCCTATTCTTCTTAAGATTCTTATTTTTCTTATAGTAATTATTCTTCTTATTTTTCCTATTGTTCTTATTCTTCTTATTCTAATTATTCTTGTTATTCTTCTTATTCATCTAATTATATTTATTCTAATCCACCTAGAGAATATGTTTGTGTGTCTCCAAATTTTTTGGATAGAGTTTTAGCCTATATTAGATATGTAAAAGAATATTAGCAAAAACGATAGCAATGGCAGTGGCGGCGGCAGTTGTAGTGATGGCAGCGGTATCAACAGTGGCAGGGTGGCAGTGGTAGCGGCGGCATCGACAGTGGTGGCAGTGGCATTGGCGGCAGTGGCAGCAGTAGCAGTAGTGGTCGTAGTGGTGGCAGTGGCGGTGATGGCAGTGGTTGAAATGGGGGCAGTAGCAGTGGGACAGTGGTAGTGGCGGGAGTGGCACCAGCGGAGGCAACGATATTGGCGACAGCAGCAGCATTCAGCGGCAGCACCAGCAATGGCGGTAGTGGCTTAGTGGGGCAGTGGCTGTGGAGGCGGCGACACTGGCGGTGGTGGCGGCGACAGTGGTGGCATCAGCGACAACGATGGTAACACAAGCAGCTATAGAAGTGGCAGTAGCAGTAGTGGCATTGGCAGCGGCAGCGGTAGTGGCAGTGACAGTGGCAGCTTTGGCTGGAGCGACAATAGTGGCAGGAGAGACAGTGGTAGGAGTGGCAACAGTAGCGGGAGCATCAGCAACATAAACAAATGAGGTATATACGTACGTATAACTCATTATATAAGTACATATAATAGTACAGTATTTTATCTACATATATACTAAGTATATTTGTACTCAGTATATATGTACACATAATACTATTGTTTTTATGTACATATACTATAGTTATATATGTACGAGTGAAATGCTAGTATATATTTACATATATCATGCAAAATTATATATTAATCAAAACAATCTTTTTTTATTTTAATTTGATTGAGTGGCTTATATTTCTTACAAATATGATACTGCATTGTTTTCCATACAAAGCTTGTAAAAGTGATGAGATTTTTCACTAGACATTACGTGCTGTGACTTGGATTTTTCCCTAGCTATTTTAATTTCAAAACTATTTTTAGAATTTAATTTATTTTTAAATTTTTAAATTAAATAATTTAATATTTTAAATTAATATTAAAAAAAATAAAAATATATATAATTTATAATAAACAATAAATAAAATCATTTAATAACTTCTTCTAATTCAATATTTTACATAATTGAAATAAAAAAAATAACCTAATTTTATTATATCTTATTCATCAATGTATCTACCGACAGTGCATAAAGTATAATATATCCATTTATTTATGTTGCTTTCTCACCCATGCACCTTCGATCACCATTTTTCTACTACGACAAAGCTATTGAGTCATGACACGTAATGTCTAGTGAAAATCCCATCATTTATACAAGCTTTGAATGAGGAATAATGCGGTATTATATCTGTAAGAAATTTAAACCACTCAGTCAAATTAAATTAAAAAAAAGTTATGTTTTGATACATATATAATCCTGTAGTATATATGTAAATATATTCTAGTATTTCATTCGTACATATATTACTGTAGTATATGTACATAAAAACTACAGTATTATGTGTATATATATACATAGTACAAATATATTCAGTATATATGTTCATAAAATACTGTGGTATTAAATGTATGTATATACTGACTATATACGTAAGTATATACCACATTTGTTGCCGTTGCTGCTACTTTCTTTGTCATTTTCACTCATGCCACTGTTCCCGTTATCACTGTCGCTGTTGCTACTGGTAGCGGTGCTGCCAATGCTGCCGCTGCTGCCAATGCTGCCGCTGCTGCCGGTGTTGCAGCAGCTGCCGCCAATGCCACCACAACACGTGTTGCAGCTGCTGTCGCCACTACCAATGTTGTCGATGCTGCCGCCACTGGAGATGCTGCCGCTGCTACTACCGCTGGCACTGATGTCGTATCTACTGCCACTGGCACTAATGCCGCCACTGCCTCCGATGTCCTCACTACCGCGGATGCAGCCGCTACCTCCACTGTCGCCGCCGCTGATGTCGCTGCTGCATCCGCTGCAAGCCGCTGCAAGCCGTGGCTGCTGCCGCCGCTTCTGTCGCTATTGCCACTGCCGCCACTTCTGCCACCATTGTCACTACTCCCGCGGCTACCGTCGTTGTCACCGCATCCGTTGCCATTGCTACCACCGCCGCCATTACTACCACCGCCGCCATTACTACTGCCACTGCTGCCATCATTGTCGTTGCTTCTGCTACAGAATATTAGACTTTACTTACCTATAATAGGCTAAAACTCAACCCAAAAAATTCAGAGACACACAAACATATTCATATATATATATACAATTATTATATAAATAAACAAATACAAATTAAATTTTATTGTTATACAGCTTTAACAAAAATCTAAAGGATGTCTAGCAATTATATTTAGAGAAAAAAAGAGTGCAAAAATAAAATGTTTTTGGAATAATAAAGATAAATAAGTTAGTCCTCTTGATAAAACTGAAATCGGTAAATATGAGACCCAAGCATTGAAAGGACCATGGCAATGTCTGAATGCTCTGAATTAGAATTTTTCCGTGTATCTCAGATAATGTGCCCTACAAAGATTCATAATTAGGTTAATCAGAAAAGCAAAAAACTAAACCAGAATAAAAAAATTGAAACCTGCAAAAAAATATCATAATTATTTACTACAGATAGACCAAAATAAATAACACGTCAGAAATAATTCTCATACAAAATCATCCTTATAATTTATAGGGAATGCTTGCCTCTCTTGGGAGGGTTCGCAGCTGGATCTCGGAATGCTATTTGTTGTGCCAATGCCGATAACTGTGACTTCATATAAAACATCTACTGTTACATTACATTCTTAATTTCTTTCATCTCAGCATGCATTTATTTAATTTCTTGCATTTCTTCTATCAAATTAGTATACTGCCCATCCTTTTGTTCTTTAAATTCATATATTTCTTCCTTCAAATGAGATATCTTCTCATCCTTCATTTTCATTTCGGTCTTCATAACTACAATACGTTCATTTGTTTCCATTGCTTGTTGTTCGACTGCCTCATCCACCATTGTTGAGACAGATAAATTAGAAGCATGACTGCTACAACAAAATGTCACTCCATTCGTGCCGATTTCGTACACTTGCTGCTTCTTATGACTTTTTATGGCCTCCAAATAAATAGTATTATAGTCACTTGGTTGAAGATCTATAGAGCCCTCAACTTGTTGATGAGCAGATGTCACACGTTCTTCCATTATGTCCTGATATAAAATAGAGAAAAAAACTATTCTAGGTATACAAAAATAAAATAAATATTTTGCATTCCAAACAATTTTCAAAATATACTATAGTATTATAAACTCTTATTAATATAACAAGTTCTTATAGCAATCATCTGAGACTTGTTGTCAACAAACTTACCATCAACTTTCTTCACATGCATCTTCCTAAAAATCCTATAAAAAATTTGGATCTCGACCCAATTCTCCAGCCTAGAATATGTTTTTATTAAGTCATTTAAAAACAAAAGATCAAAATTTTAACAAAATTAATAAAACCATGCGGTGATTTGATTTATTGAACTATTAAAATTTTACCATATCTCGAGCATGCTCAATGCTCGACTTTGACCCTCCTGTATATCGAAAAATTTCTGTACCTAGGCCTGTTACCTCACTTCATCAATTTTTGCTAGCAATATTTGATTTTTTCTTCACATATGGCTCCTCTCAATACTTAAGCCACTCGGGCTAGTCTTCCTCAGATATAAAATCAGGCCTTTCTTTTATATTCTTCAATTTATGGACAAAATTAGAATATCATTGAGCAGCTTTGATCTCCCATAATGACTTAATCTTTCCATCAAATTTTGGTGCCAATGTGCACTGATTATATATATATATATATATATCACAAAAGAAATTATATCAACAACAAGAATGTAATTATTTACTACGTGAATAATAACCAACATAATAGTTAAGTAATTTGATATTTATTTTTCAATGCTTTTATTTTGTTATTTTTATCTGAAAGTCATTAAAATATGACTCTTTTATCAATTCAGAAACGTTCTTCCAGGAGAATACTTTAGAATCAGCCATTTTTTTGAAAGACCTTGTAATTATAGTCAAACACTTGTGAGATGGAATAAAACTGTACAAATAAATAAATAACATTGAAAACAAGCAAATCATAACAAAATAAAAAAAACCACTAATAGAAACATCAAAATTTTTGTTTTAAGTCATTTTTACATATTTCTTTTACCTCTCATCCACAATATCAATTTCTAACTTAGAACTGATTGTAGAGCAAGTCACAACATTTGATGATGTCATTAGTTTTGTAAATGGGGAAACTATCAGCGTAAAATGTGGTGTAGAAGATAGAGATGGATCAAAAGTGTGTGTGGGAAGCACAATGGGTGCTGGGCTTACTTCTGATAAAGATGATAGTAGAACTCTCAATGATGGTGATGGTGATAGAAATGAAGATGGTGATGGTGATAGAAATGATGATGGTTATTGTGATGTTAAAGTCTGGATATGGTGGCTATGACATGGTAGTGATTCTACAACTTGATGTAGCATACTAGATGAATTTGGTTCATTTCTATGTCCACATCCACCTCCACCATGGCCATATCGTTTAGGCGCCATCTATTGTATATAATAAAACATAGAACAAATAATAGAGATATGATGAACAAGCATGCATTTTAGAATAAAACACACCGATAGATTTCATCAAAATATAAAAAGTCTTTGATAGTTTAATATTATAATAAAATTATAAAAATTTAATTTTTGGTATCAATGTCATCCTCTAATGGATCTTCTGATATTTCTTCTGATTTTGATAGATGTTCGAACTCATCTTCAGATAGAAATTTATCATCTTCAATTTCTATTATGCCACTATTTGAGTCACATAAATTTTCTGGATCTTCATCTACATTCACAGGCTTAATTTTAATTATGTCATCTTTCTGAATGCCGATGTAATATCTAAGTATGCACTTCTTTGTTGTGATGTTGGTACTTCAAATTTTAACCGAGTTTAGATTTTGCAAATTGCACACCAATTACTCTTATCATGAGATAAACTTGAATATGTAAAATAATATACTTGAGCAGCTTGAACTGCCATAATAAATGGCTCATATCGATTATATCTATGTTTATGGTTAACATCCACTAGCCTAACATCCGAATGAATCTTTGTGCACACATTTTGTTTTGGATCAAACCACTCACACTTAAATAATACAGTCATGTTATTTTCAATTCTAGGATACTCCAACTTAATAACTTTTTTCAGTTGACACAATAATCAATTTCATATGCACTATAACCAGTGCCTTTAATGCATACACCACTATTCATTGTTATTTTAGAAGAACAGTGCCCAATTGTGTGAAATTTATATTCATTAATAAAATACCCGGGATAGGTTGTCACATATCTAAAATGGCCTTTACTTAGATTTTGATTGAAAATATTTTAATCTCCATTTAAAATATCAATTACCTGTGACATAAATTAAAAAATTGATATGAACAAATAAAGATAATAATAAATTAAATAATTCATAAATTTAAAACTTAATAATTCTCACATAATGTTTGAACCATTTTACACATTCAGTTTCTAGCATATAATCGATATCATTGTTGGAAATTACTGGTTGCCTATATTTTAACTGCTCAACATAAAAACTGCCCAAATATCAATAGAGAGAAAAATGTACATCAATTTTTAATAATTTCTATTAAAGATAAAATTAAACTATGATTAAATTGGCAATCATTTTTTGTATACATACTCAATATATGGTGCAACCTCCTCACAATTAAGTAAAACATATCTTCGGGTTGCTTTGTACTCTTCATCTGTAATACATCTTTTCATTCCTATTCAAAATGCTCTTCTAGAGTGCTTGAAGATATATAGTTTGTTCACAGAATCATCTTCTACCATCACATTACCTTCATCATTCAGAGGCACATTTCTATTCTTTGTATTGACATGATCTTCAAAATAATAAGAACAAAATGATGATGTTTCTTCTACTAAATATGCATTGCAAATTGAACCATCAACTTTTGCCTTATTTCTAACATTCAATTTCAACTTACGAAGATATCTTTTACCACAATGTTAGGTTTCAATTATATTAAATTACAATATTACTTTATGTACAAATTATAAAACACAACAAATTATATGTATTTACCTCTCAAAAGGATACATCCACCTGCAATAGCCCTGCTACCCTTGCTTCATATGCCAAATGGACCAACAAATGCTTCAGTGAGTCAAAAAAACTTGGTGGGAATATCCGTTAAGCTTGCAAATAATAAGTGGGATGTAATTCTCCAGCCTCACCATGTCATCTATTTTGATTGTGGTTATTAGCTGTTTGAAAAACAAACTAAGTTCTATAAAGACCTTCTAAACACTTAGGGGAAGTAATTCACAAAATGCAATTGGTATTAATCTCTACATAAATACATGACTATCATTGACTTTTCATTCCAAATAACTTAAGATTCTTCATATCCATGCATCTACCCATATTTGACACATATCCATCAGAGAATTTCAAATTTTTAACTCATTCACACAATATCTATTTTGCCTTCTTATCAAGTGTGTAGCAAGCTTTAGAAAATTTTTTTGTTGCCTCATTCAGTTTCAATTCAGGATGCCGACAGTAATCATTCAGCTCTTGTCTTGATTTTAAAGTTTCTTCTGTTTTCCATCTACATTAAAGATAGTGTTGAAAACATTGCCAAACACATTTATTTCAATATGTATTACATCTAAGTTATGACGAATTAAATTGGACTTCCAATAGGGAAAGTCCCAAAATATACTACGTTTCCTCCAGCCAAATAGTTTGCCTATTGGTTCATTACTTCCAGTAGTATCCTTTTCAGTATTCTTCTTCAAACCTAATCTCTGAATCTCTATAATAATATCATCTCTTGAACGAACTACTAGTGCAACTATCATCACAGTTTTATTTTTTCGTATTGCAGTTCTATTTCTTTGAAATAGATGATTCGTAGGTAGAAACTTACCATGGTTATTTTACCACGACTATTTACAACATTTGAGGGTAAATGCATCAGAATTTTTCATGCAATACATGCATGCGAATCATCCGGTAGTACTCCATCCATACAATATTGAATATGCAGGAAAGTCACTTATCGTCCACAGAAGGGCTGCCCGCTTAATAAAAGTTTGCTTCTTTGGGATATCATATGTATTAATGCCAATATCCCACAAATGATTAAACTCTGTAATAAGAGACTGTAAGAAAACATCCAGCATGTCTTTCAGATTTTTGTCCCTGGAACCAATATTGAGAAAAACATATATTGTTCCTTCATACACAATCATGGAGGCAAGTTATAAGGTTTCACTATCACTGACCATGTTGAATGCTATTGTCCAGATTGTCCAAGTGGCTGAAATCCATCAGTGTAGCGACCCATTCTCACATTTTGACTTTCAGCTGTAAAATCTTGATGTATATAAATAAAATGCTTACAAGCAAGTGAATCTGATGGATGACACATTACCCCTTCTTCAACCTCATGGTCAGAATGGCACCTCATATCATTTGCTTTAGCATTTGAAGCATATGGTCACTATAATTGAGTAATTAATGGAAAATAATACATCTTCTTAAATACAACCTTCAATTTTTGTGGCATATCTACAACACGAGGTGCCTTCTTAAATCGAGGATGATCACAAAACTTATCGCTAATTAAATCACTATCACCACCACAATATAACATGTATCCATTTAAACAATAATCAATTTTTTCGACTGCTAGAACCATTCCTCATAGTAACTTCTTAGTGTTATAAAAGTTGTTAGTAATCAAATTATTATCCGGAATAATCTCCTTCATCAGTTTTGTCACCTGATCAAAAAATTTTTAAAATATATAATTTTCTAACTTAATGCTAATAAGTCGAGCCACAAGTAACAATTACGAATGTGTTTTACAACTAGACCACAAATCTTTATCTGCAGCTTTAAGCATTTCATAAAATTTCTGAGCTTCAGGATTATGTGGTTCATCCAGGTAATCCATATTGAAGTCAGCATGAGCAGCTTCCATGATCATTCTATGGTATGTGTTTGATGATTCTTCACCACAAGAAAATGATTCATTACCCTCATTTTGGTCAATGTTCAAAGCCTTTGTACTTTCCCCAAGATAAATCCAAACAAAATAATTTGACACAAAGTCATATATTGCTAAATAGTATCTTATAGTGTTTGCATCACAAAAAGAGATATTCTGACACTTGCGATGATTAATTGGACACTTTATTTTTTCTCCATCCATCCATCTCGATTGACTACATACAAAATTGATGAAAGTTTCAAGCCCACTCAAAAAATCTTTTTTAAAAACCCATAAATAAACCTTCTGCACATCTACTGATGATATGAACTCATTTTGCCCTCTATTATTTACAAAAAATAATGCTCAATCATTATTTTGA
The DNA here is from genome assembly GCA_029783825.1 of Sapria himalayana. NCBI lineage: Eukaryota > Viridiplantae > Streptophyta > Magnoliopsida > Malpighiales > Rafflesiaceae > Sapria > Sapria himalayana. Next base: position 561,213 of record JAREIK010002563.1, on the reverse strand, counting down.
ATTAAATATTCTATTACTTCAAAATATACTTATAACTAAATAAAATTACTTACAGATGAATATTTGAAAATTAAATATCGTGAATTTCGAGACAATGTATTTACATAATCTATATGAATAGTAAAGTAATTTTTAGCACAATAAAGATTAATAGATATCACAGTATTACTAGAAAAAGGAAGCAAAATATGATAATGCACAAGAAAGGAAAGCAAAAAAGAAATATATTTATAGTTTAAAGGGGGGTGGAGAGAGAGAGAGAGAAGGTGGGGAGAGAGAAAAGGGCAGAGAAATGGAGAGATAGAGGTGAGAGAGAGAGAGAGAAAGAATAGTGGGAGAAGAGGGAGAGAGGAAAGAGGGAGAAGAGGGAAAGAGAGGGGGGAAAGAGAGAGAGAGAGAGAGAGAGAGGAAGAGAGAGGGAGAGAGAGGGAAAGAGAGAAAAGGATGGAGAGAGAGGGAGAGAGAGGGGGGAGAGAGAGGGAGAGAGAGGGGGGAGGGAGAGAGAGGGGGAGGGAGAGGGAGAGAGAGGTGGGAGGAAGAGGGAGAGAGAGCGAACAAGCAAGAACGGAGAGCGAGAAAGAAAATAGCAAGACAGAGAGTGACACTTAAAGAAAAAGAGGAATAGAGTAATAGAAAAATTAAAGAGGGAGAGAGAGAGACATAGAGAGCGTGGTGTTAGAATGAAAAATTATATGAAAGAAAATAAAATTTCTTCTGTATAAACCTATCAAATATTACATCTTTTGTCATACATAAGTTCATATTTGAGCCTAAGGCCCAAGGGCTGGGATTAGGTATGAGTACGACCCTTATTTGTATTATACCATATATAAGCCTAATCAACGGACACTCTCATGCTATGTGCTTACATATTGTTGATATTATATCTTTTTCCATTTAATTTCAAGTTAGTGCAACAAATTAGTATTATCTAATATATAATTTATAAATATATGATAGGATACATATAGTAATTGTAGTTATAAATAGTTACATATAGTTAAACATATAATTATATATAGATATATGCATACATGTAGTTATAAGTAAATATAAATAAATGTATACAAAGTTATAAACAATTATATAGATTTACATAAATGTATACATATATGATTAATAGTTAAAAATATAGTTATATTTAATTATATTAAGGTTTATTTACTTTTACAAATATTTATTTATAGTTATACACATATAATTAAATATAATATTGTATATTTTTATACATGTAATTATAAATATAATACATGTGGTTACACATATAGTTACATGTATAGTTAAACTTATATTTATACATGTGTGTGTATATATTTGTTCATATAATTTCATATATTTATACATATAGTTATGTATAGGTATGGATATACTAAAATACATTTTTTATACTAATATATAAAATGTATATTTAATATATGTTGTTAATTATATATTTAAATATAAGTTATATATTAATAATATAAAATTATGTATAGTTATTTGTTATTATACATATAATATATATAGTTATAAAAAATTATATATTATTAAACATTTACTTATACATACATACATACATACATATATATATATATATATATATATATTCATATGAGTAGTTATAGTTAGTTATGCATTAATATATACAATGTTATAAACAAATATATAAATTTACATATATGTATACATATATGTATAAATAGTTAAAAATATAGTTATATTTAATAATATAAAGTTTTATTTAGTTTTACAAATATTTATATATAGTTATACACATATAATTATATATAATATTGAATGTTTTATACATGTTATTATAAATATAATTACATGTGGTTGTACATATAGTTACATGTATTGTTAAATTTATATTTATACATGTATGTATATATATTTGTTCATATAATTTCATATATTTATACATATAGTTATGTATAGGTATGGATATACAAAAATACATTTTTTATACTAATATATAAAACTGTATATTAAATATATGTTGTTAATTATATATTTAAATATAGTTATGTATAAAGCTTTTATAGTAATAGATATAATAAGATACAATTATTTATAGTTATATGTTATTATACATATAGTATATAGCTATAAATATTTTTATATCGTTAAACATATAGTTATACGTAGATATATTCATACAAATAGTTATACATAAATATATAAAGTTATAAATAAATATATAGATTTAGATATATGTATACATACTTACAAATATAGTTATATTTTATTATATAGAGTTTTATATAGTTATATAATTATTTATATATAGTTATACAAATATTTATATATAATTATACACATATAATTAAATATAATGTTGTATGTTCTTATACATGTAATTATAATTATAGTTACGTGTGGTTATACTTATAGTTACACATATAATTATACTTATATTTATACACTTTGGTGTATATATTTATTTATATAATTTTATATATTTTTACATATAGTTATGTATAGGTATAGATATAGTAAAATATAATTTTGAATACTAATATATACAAATGTATATTAAATATAAGTTTTAATTTAATATTTAAATATAGTTATGTATAAAGCTTTAATAGCAATACATATAGTCAAAGAAAATTATTTATCATTATATGTTCTTATACCTTTGGGATTCATCGCTAAATTCCCTACTTTTCTTGAGCAAAATTTACGAAAATATTCTCTCACTAATCCGTAGCTAATCAGTTACTAAATTCTCCATTTTTTCTAATGTAGAATTTACGAAATTATTTCATGGCTAATCGATCATTCATCCCTTGCAAATTTTTATTTTAATGAAAAAACATAAATCCCTTGCTATTCCGTAGCTAATCTCTCACAATTTATATAGGGATTGATCCCAAACTAAAATTCCCTAGCTAAATCAACAGTTTCTTATAATGTTATTCGCATTCTTCATATTATTGTTATTCTTCATATTCTTCTAATTCTTATGATTCTTCTTATTCTTATTATTCCTTGAATTCTTCTTATTTTTCTTATTCTTCTTATACTTATTATTATTATTATTATTATTCTTCTTCTTCTTATTATTCTAATTATTCTAATTCTTCTTATTCTTATTATTCTTATTATTCTTATTATTCTTATTATTCTTATTATTCTTTTTATTCTTCCTATTGTATTTAATCTTTTTGTTCTTCTTATTCTTCTTATTCTATTTATTCTTCTTATTTTTATTTTTCTTTTTATTCTATTTATTCTTCTTATTCTTTTTATTCTTCCTATTCTTCTTAATCTTCTTGTTCTTCTTAATCTTATTGTTCTTCTTATTCTTCTTATTCTTCTTATTCTTCTTATTCTATTTATTCTTCTTATTTTTCTTATTCTATTTATTCTTCTTATATTTCTTATTCTATTTATTCTTCTTATTTTTCTTATTCTATTTATTCTTCTTATTCTTCTTATTCTTCTAATTCTTCTAATTCTTCTAATTCTTCTAATTCTTCTAATTCTTCTAATTCTTTATATTCTTCTTATTCTTATTATTCTTATTATTCTTTTTATTCTTCCTATTGTTTTTAATCTTTTTGTTCTTCTTATTCTATTTATTCTTCTTATTTTTATTATTCTTTTTATTATATTTATTCAATTTATTCTTCTTATTCTTTTCATTCTTCCTATTCTTCATAATCTTCCTATTTTTCTTAATCTTCTTGTTCTTCTTATTTTTCTTATTCTTCTTATTCTTCTTATTCTTCTTATGAGCTGTTTCAAGTCTGCTTAGCCGCATCTTGGTCCTTGCCGAACACCTAAACTAGACACTTACCTTTCCTAGATCCTTTTATTTAAAACATAGCACATTACAGACTTATTATCCCCCTTTGTATACCTAACACATGACTTTAAAGCTGTTTGAAATACATAACACATGACTATTGCAGGCTCTTGCTAGTTCCAGATTATTTTTAGTACAAAAGAGCATGGATTGATGGCCCATTTAATGCTATCCTGAAAAATCAAAGAAACTAGAAACAAACAAAAAAAAGAGCAGAAAATCCCAGCCTTACAGCAGCTTTACTTTCACTGCTCCTTAAATCTTTAACCTGTCTGAAAACAAAACCAAAAACACAACCAAGCAAAACAAATTTCCAATATCCCAAGCTTAACAGTTTTTTTTGCCTATCTTTTTTTGCCCTGCCCAGAGGACCAGGGTGGCTCTTCACTTGTTTCATGACCTCCTCCTTTAAAAGAGTTTGTGTCTGCAAAATTTATCTTTTTTTTAGTATATCAGATTTTTAAAAAAATTATTTTCTTCCCCTCTTTATCCTTTAGATCTAATTTTTACTTTTTGTTTTTTTGAATTCTAATATATGGGAAACCTATTTTATCTAAACTTATTAAACCTTTATATTTGTCAGGGATATCTTTCTCTTCAAATTCTTGAAAATCTCTCTTTGTACCCTCTTCTGCTAATTTGTCTGCCAAAGCATTCGCTTCTCTGAATATATGTATAATTTTTCCTTTAAGTTCTATTAGTTGAGTTTTAATTTTATCAATATCTTTTTCTAGTTTCCATAGTTCTATTTTTTCTATTACTAAATCTACTAATAAACTCGAATCAACTTGAACTTGAATATTCTGAAAATTATTATCTTTACATATTTGTAAACCTTTATGCAAAGCCATAACCTCTGCATCCAAGGCGGAGGAGGCAAGACCATCCATTGTGAATGCTCTTGTCACTTTGCCTTCCTCATTTCTTATGACCCCCCCTCCACCTGCCGCTCCCATATCCCTTTTAATGCTCTCATCTGTATTTAATACTAGACCATTACGTTGGGGCTTTTTCCATCTGATAATTTTAATTTTTGGTCTTTCCTTTGTCATTGTAATTAGACCCCAAGCTTCTTTTTTGTTTTCATCTATTCCTAGACTTCCAAGCTTAATAGGGCTACAGGCTGAGATAAATGCACATTCTTTTTTAATTTCTTCTAGAATATTTACTGCATTCATTGGAATGCCGTCAAATCTGCTTTTATTTCTTGCTTTCCAGAAACACCATACAGTAATGTGAGGGATGTATATCCTTAGCCATTTGATGATCTTGTTCTTCATTTTACTTTCCTTCCATTTTTTTATTCTTTCTATCAGTACATCCGAGCCTTTTTCTAACTCAACTTCTATTTCTAGTTTCTTCCATATATTTTTAGCTATCTTCCCTGTTGAAAATAGATGATCCATACTTTCTATTTTTTGGTTACAACATTCGCATCTAGATGCTAATCTTTTACCTTTCTTTTGAATGTGCTCATCAATCGGGATGGCTTTTGAGAGGAGTTTCCACATAAAAATGTTTATTTTTTGTGGAAGTTCCTTTTTCCATGCTTCTTCAAAAATCAATTGTGGAATTTATTTTGTCCTGATCAGCTCTTTTACACTTTTTAATGTAAATTTTCCTTGAGCATCTAAGGACCATTTCCATCCACTTTTAGTTAATATGGAATGATTTTCCACCATATTTCTCTGCTTGTAAATTAAATTCCAACTTTTTGACGCTCTTTTTGTATTATTAAATGCATTATTACCTAGTCCGTATCTAGCATTTATTTATGCCACCCATAGGCTATTGTTTTTATTATTTTTAATTCTCCACCAGTTCTTGCAGGCCCAAGCTTTTGCAATATCGTTGAGATTTAAAAAGCCCAAGCCAGCTTCTTTTAACGGAAAGCATAGGTCTTCCCATTTTTTCCAATGCAGCTTATTTTTACTTCCACTTTTTCCCCATAGGAAGTTTGACATTTCTCTTTCTAGTTTTCTTATGATAGTTTTCGGTGGCTGTAAAACATTAGAGTATGTGTCAGTGACCCCTGCAATACATGTGTGATTAGAGTAACTCTTCCTGCCATGCTTAGCAGATTTTCTTTCCAACCTGCGATCTTTCGCCTTAATTTTTCCACTAGGAATGCTAGGTATTCCCCCTTCAGCCTTCCCTCATAGATCGAGCATCCAAGATACATTAGCGCACCCTTTTTATGTATGAATCCGGTGATATTTTTTATCTTTTGAGCTATATTTTCAAAAGATTTTTCTGCTATCATAAATTGACATTTATTCTTATTCAGCATCTGTCCAGTTTCTTCTTCCATTGTATTTAATAATTTCATCATACGTCTTATGGATTGGTTACTGGCATTTGAGAAAATTATAATATCATCTGCGTACGCCAAGCAGCACACCGTCGGTGTGTTTCTTGGTTGCTTATATCTATCAATTTTCCCTTCACTCATTTCCTTTTTCAAATTTACAATAAAGAGTTCAAGATATATATTAAAAAGGGAAGGAGAAAGAGGGTCCCCTTGTCTAAGTCCTCTTGAGGTTTTAAATTCTTTGCCTGCTTGCCCATTTATAAGTATTTTAACCCATACGCCTGATATATATCTGTGTATTAAATCTATCCAAAATTCCGAGAAACCCATTTTTCTCATTAAATAACATAATATTTCACATTCCACCCTGTCAAATGCTCTAGAAAGATCTAGTTTCAATATTATATTACGTCCTCTCGACTTAGCTCCTATCTCTCTAATAAATTTTGAAGCTAGATTGGTGTTTTCCATCATCAATCTGTCTTTAACAAAACCTGTTTGTTCTATCGATATAATAGATGGGAGGATTTTACTAAGTCTACTCTGAATACCCTTAGCTAATATCTTGTAGATTGAATTACATAAACTAATTGGCATGTAGTCTTCTCCTGTCTGTGGGTTAGATTTCTTAGGAACCAAAATAATTAAAGAATTAGTCCATGCTTTTGTAATTTCTGCTCCTACAAAAATCCAAACAATGGCTGTGACTAGCTCTTTTTTAATAATGTTCCAGCTGCGCTGAAAAATCCCATTGTTCCATCCATCAGGACCTACAGCGCTATCTTTATTTGCATTGAAAACTGTCTCTTTGACTTATTCTGTTGGGAATTCTTCTAAAATTTTATTATCATTTTCTGAGACTTTTCTCTCAATATTTTGAATTAATATGTTTTTTCTCGGAGTAAATGGCTTACATAATAAGTTTTTGAAATATTCTTCTAATTTATTTTTTATATCCTCTTCTTTATCTAACCATTTACCATTAGATGCTTTTAACCCTTTTATTTTTTGTTTTTGAATTCTTACTTTGGCCATTACATTAAAGAATTTTTTATTTTTATCTCCATATTTTAACCACTTGATTCTCGCTCTTTGCTTCCAAAAAACTTCTTCCATATGCATTCTCAGTCTTAATTCAGCTTTGGCCTTGTTCAGCTGGATACTTGAGCTATCATCTTTTTGATCAAACTTTATTTCTAAGGTAGACACTTATTGTTCTAATTCCTGAATATTTTTATTGATTTTTCCAAAAATATCCTTGTTCCATTTGCTTAATGCCTGCCTTAAGTTATGTAATTTCTTCACTAAAATTTGCAAAGGATTACCTGAAACATGTTTTTCACATGATTCCTTTACTATGCCATCATACCCTTTATGCATTCCCCAAATATTTTGAAACATAAATCCTTTATGTTTCCCTTCACTATTTTCAAATGTTATAAGCAAAGGGTTATGATCCGAGCATGTTCTGTTGAGATGCCTGACCTTTATTCTGCCAATCTTGTCCACCCATTTAGTGTTAAGTAGGACTTGATCCAGCCTAGACTAGATCACTTTCCTCCTCTTCCAGTTGTTGCACCATGTAAAATTAGAACCTAGGAAGTCTACTTCTATTCAATTTGCTCTTGAAATTGCCTCATTAAAATGAGCTGATGCCATTTGGTCAGGAGGTCTTCCTCCTCTTTTTTCGTTAGCATTTCTAATTACATTGAAGTCTCCTCCAATAATCCATGGAGAATTTAATGCTGCTATTTTTTCCATCTCCTTCCATAGGGCTTTTCTTTCTTCCTTAGCATTGCTTGCATACACCACAGATATAATTGGGTCTTGAAGGATTCTTAATTTAAAGCTTATAATCTGCTCAGCTTCTGCTATAATTTCAATATCCATCGATCTTTTCCACAAGATCCATAATTTACCATTTACACTTGAAAAGTTCTTTTCAAGACCAATAGCATTCCTATATTTATCTATCTGATCTTTATTTACCATTGGTTCAGCTATAATGACTATCTTAATTTTATATATTTTAATTAATCTTCTTAGTCTATTTAAAGTAGGAGAGTTTGCCACTCCTCTTAAATTCCAATATAAGCTATTAAACATTTCAAGTGAACTTTGCTTGTACTCTAGTTGTGTACTTCAAATCATATTTCTTGTTAATATGTTTTTTCGTGTTTCTTGGTGGTTTGATTGAACTTGGTGGGGCTTGTTCTATTGTGCTTAATAGTTGAATTTTTCTCAGGCTTTTGCTCATTTTTCTAATAGCCTCCAATGCGCGCTCTCTCTCTCTCTCTTGCGGGATATTACTCCTTATTTTCTGTTTTCTTATTTTTGAATCGTCATGTGTTAATTTTGATTCAATCTTAGTTTCTCGCATGCTTGTGTTTATTAAGGGCCAGCTTTTTGCATCTGTTTCTTCCTCCGATAAAAGATCATCCTCCTCCCAGTTAAATTCTACCATTTTTTCCACTGTTTTTGTCTCTCTTACCCCCTCCCTTCTATTACTTCTAGCTTTTTTTTCTTCTTCTATCTTCCAGCCCCTTTACTCCCTATTCAGCCTCCTTGGATATCTCCTCTAACCACTTTCTGATATCTGCCATTTTTCCCCTTCTAAATGCTTTTCCAGCCTTGTATCCTTCCTCATGTCTCCCTTTTTCTCTGCCCTTTTTGCCTTCTTCTCACTTTCCTCAGCCTTTTCTAGTAATCCCTTTTCTACCTCATCCCCCATTGTCTCCTCTAGGCTTTCTTCCATTCCTCTAAGATGCTTCTTCTGCTTTGATATTTCTGCCTCTTCTATGCTATTCCCTGCTCGTCTATTCTTCCTCTCTATTTTATCTTCCCCTTTGCTCTTGTCACTATCTCCTATACCCTGCCCTTTTTTTACCCATTCAATCCCTTTCCATTTTCTCTCTTCTTTACTAAACTTCCCCTCTCTCTTCTTCCCTCCACCGGCCATGCAAACTTCTTCCTCATGCCCCATTCTATGGCAGTATGTGAAGTATTTTGGGATGGATTCTGGATGGACTTCCTACCAGAATCCATTGGTAAGGTCACTGCCTATCCACACTCTGCTCGGTAGGGGGAGCCTAATGTCAACTTCCACACAAATCCTAGCGACACTAGGCCTAGTTATACATGATGTTGCCTCATCTAGAAGCCAAGGGTTACCGAAGCAGAGTCCAATAGAGTAGAGAGATAGCTTGTTAAAGAAGTGCAAGAGGAGTTTCGGTAAGTTAATCCATACCAGTGCATGCGAGGATTCCTCAAGAGGTGTGAAGCTCGGTGACCATTAGAAGATGCGCATGGGCAGCCCCGCTATGCTCCACTGTCCTCTGCCCCATATTCGGAGGAAGTCGTCTTCTTCCTTGAACTGGAAGAAGGCGTGCTTGCCATCATACCATACGAGCTTCACCACTGCCCGTAACTTCAAGGAGGCGAAGAAATCATAAATGGCATTAATTTCAGGCCGACCGTGCGAGAATTTTCCAATGAGAGTGAGCTCGAATGAGTCTTCCAGTTTATTGATTTCTTCCTTCGGAAATAGGACTGCGGGAGACTCCATTTTTTGCTTCAAAGTTCGGAAAAATAGGCGCGGCTTCTTTGAAGAGAGATGAGAACAATTTCTTATTAGAGAGCAATTCGGAATTCCCCATATTTAGCTTGAATTTGAGCTTTCTTTGCTCAAAAATGGTGTTTTCTCTCTCTAAGAATGCACTTTCTCTCTCTAAGGGTTGCAGCTGATTACAAAAAAAAATAACAGTTTTATCTAGTGTGATTGTTCTTTTGTATTTATCTGGTATATTATCCCCATCAAACTCTTATAAACCCTTCTTCATGCATTCCTCTGCTAATTTGTCTGCGAGAGCATTTGCTTCCCTAAATGTATGTACTATTTCTCATTTTAGCTATATTAAAAGACTTTTAATTATACAAATATACCCATCATACTATCACATCTCTAATTTGCTTGTAGCTAGATTCAACAGTAAGCTAAAATCTACCTGCACTCGAAATTATATAAGTGAGTATTCTTTACATATTTGGAGGCCCTTAAGCAGGGCTAAAGGTTCAGTGTGCAGTGATGAAATGGCTTTTTCTATCACTGTGAATGCTTTTAATACTTTCCCTGTACATTCCTTATCACTCCACCTCCTCCTACCATACCTATATTTCTATTAAAGCTCCCATCCATGTTTGAAAGCAATCCTCCCCTGTGGGGGCTTATTCCAGCAGGCATCCTTATCTCAGGCAATTTTGCTTTAATTGCATGAAGAGCCCATACATTTCATTTTTTGTCTTCCATTTCAATACTTATGAGTCTTAAAGGGATCCCTGCTAAAATCCATGAGTAATCTTTTTTAATTGCCTTTATTATATGATTAGCATTCATTTTTATGCCCTCAAACCTACTTTTTTTTCTAGCTTTTCATAAGTACCAAGTGTGATGTGTGGAATGTAATTTCTTAGTCATTTACATATTTTATTCATTGTGTGTTTTTTCCTCCATCTCATTAATCTATCCTTAAGAGTATCTATCTTATTTCCTATTTCTATATCATTTTCTAGGCAGCCCCATACTTCTACCACTATCTTTCTTGTTGAGAACAAGTAATTCGTGCTTTCTGTGCTAGCAAAACAACATTCACACCTAGAGGCTATTTTAACTCCTTTCGTCTAAATATTACTGTCTTCCGAAATGGAGTTCGATGAAAGCTTCCACATAAATATGTTGATTTTTTTATGGAATCTCTTTCACCCATGCTTCTTTAAAGATTTCTTAAGGGCATCACTCATTTCTTACTAATAATTTTTTGCTTTTAAATGTGAACCTCCCCATGTGAGTTCAAAATCCATCTCCATTCATTGTTTATTAAAATTGCATTGTTTTCCACTAATTTTTTATGTTTAAACATCAATTTCCAGCTTTTAGATACCTTTTTAAAATTCTTGAATGCTTTTTTACCCAATCCTTATCTAGCTTTTATGTATCTAGCCCACATGCTATCATTTTTTATAAGCCTCCACCAATTCTTGGACACCCAGGATTTTGCCATTTCATTGAGAATATATAATCCTAGGCCTTCCTCTTCCTTTGGGCAACATAAATCCTTCCATTTTTTCTAATATAACTTGTTTTTTCCTGATTTTTCCCCCCATAAGAAGTTAGCCATCTCTTTCTCTATATTTCTTAAAACCTTCTTCGGAGGCTGTACAGTCATTAGAATATTGCCTATCGAGCCATGTAAGACATGTTTGATTAATGTAATACACCTTTCCATACTCAGTATATCATTCTTCCATCCTGCAATTTTCTTTCTTAATATATCCATCAGAAATGATAAATATTCTTCCTTCAATCTTCCTTCATAAATTGGCCATCCCAAATACATTAGCGCCCCTTTTTTCTGTTAAAAGCCTGTAATACTTTTAATCCTTTGAGTTGTCTTTTTAGAGGCTTTATTTGCTATAACAAATTAGCATTTATTTTTATTCAGCTGTTGACCCATTTCTTTCTCCAGTATATCAAAAAGACTCATCATATTTTTTAATGATATGCTGCCAGTATTTGAAAATACAATCACGTTATCTGCATATGCCAAGCAGCTAAAATTAGGAGTTTTTGTAGGTTGTTTAAAGCTAAGAATCTTGATCTCTTTAATCCTCTCCTTCAGATTTACAATTAGTATTTCAATATATATATTAAACAATACAGGGGATAGAGGATCCCTCTGTCTAAGCCCTCTAATTGGCTTGAATTTTCCACCCGGCTCACTGTTAATCAAGATTTTAACCCAGGCACTAGAGATGCATCTATAATTTAGTTCTATCTAAAACTTTGAAAATCTCATTTTCCTCATTGAGTAGCATAAGATGTCTCATTATACTCTGTCAAATGCTTTTGACAGGTCTATTTTCACGATCACATTATGTCCCCTAACTTTAGCATCTATATCCTTCATCAATTCTTAGGTTAAATTAATATTTTTCATCATTAATCTATTTTTGACAAATCCTGCTTATTCATCCGATATATTGGAGGGAATAATCCTATTAAGTTTATTTTCAAGGACTTTTGCAAGGATTTTATAGATCAAATTGCATAGACTTATTGGTCTATAATCCTCACTTTTTTGCAGGTTGTCATGCTTTGGAATCAGGATAATGTATGAGCTAGCCCATGCTTTTGTAATTTCTATCCCTGAAAAGATCCAGGTAATGGTAGCTGCCAAGTCTTCTTTTATGATATTCCAGGCATGTTGATAAAATTCATTATTCCACCCATTAGGTCTTGCTGCACAATTTTATTTCTGCTAAAGACTGCTGCCCTGATCTCTTCCTCGGGAGGAATCTCTTCTAGAGCTTTGTTATCATCTTCTATTACTCTTCTCTCAATGATTTGTATTAAATTATCATTTCTCTGATGACTATAGCCACAAATGTGGCTTTTGAAGTAGTCTTCCATTAAATTTTTAATTTTTTCCTCCTCTTCTACCCATTTGTTGTCATCTTTTTTTATACCTTTTATTTATTGTTTTTGGGCTCTTATTTTTACAGCTACATCAACGAACTTAGTATTTCTATCCCCTTCCTTTAGCCACTTTATTTTAGCCATTGGTTTCCAATATACTTCTTCCATATGTAACATTAATTTTAGTTCATCTTTTGCTTTGTTCATTTTGGTTCTCGAGGTTTCATCTTGAGTTTCCTTATTTTATATTTCAAATGAGTTGAGTTTTAATTCAGCATCTTGAATATTTTTGTTAATATTCTCAAATCTTTCTTTAGTCCATAGACTAAGTGCCAGTCTTAATCTACGTAATTTTAAAGCTAGAACCTACATGGGATTCCTAGTTGTCGGTATTCGCCATGAGTCCCTTACTATTCTCTCAAAGTCTTTATGCATTCCCCACATGTTCTGATATTTAATGATCTTGTGTTTCCTATCTCTATTTTTGAATTTCAGGAGGAGTGAGTTGTGATCTGAGCATGTTCTACTTAAGTGCTTGACTCTCACCTCTCCATAATAATCTATCCATTTGGTATTATACAAAACATGATCCAGTCAAGACCAAATAACCCCTCTTTTTCTCCAGTTATTAAACCATGCATAACTAGGAACCAAATAACCCGCCTTTATAAAATTCGTGTATTTTATTGCCTCATTAAACTGGGCTATAGCTATCGGGTCAGGAGACCTTCCTCCTCTTTTCTCTTTAATATTCCTTACCACATTGAAATCTTTTCTTATAATCCATAGCGATTTCCTTGCGAATATCTCTTTCATCTCACTCCATAGTTATTTCCATTTTATCCTTCGTATTACTGGTATATACCACTGAAATAATTGGTTCTAACTTTTTTCCTAGTTTAAAACTAATAATTTGCTCTGCCTCTAAAATTATTTCATTATCAATTGTATTTTTCCATAACAGACATAACTTGTCTTTATTGTTGGAGAATGCCTTATCCAAACCTATTTTCTTTTTATATTCCTCTAATGAGTCCTTATTAACCATGGGTTCAGCTATTATCACAATTTTAATATTATGTATTTTAATTAATTTTTTAATTCTATTTATTGATGGAGAGTTTCCTACTCCTGTTATATTCCAATATAGACTTTACTAGGTCTAGCTTGAACTCTAGTTATACATCTTGTTTCATAATTCATGTTTAAGTATTTTTTTTTCTATTTCTTGAAGATTTATGTGCACTAGGTTGTGGCAGTTCAGAGCTTCTTATTATGTTCAGCTTGTTCAGCTGTAAACTCATCAATCTTATTTTTTCCATTGCACTCTCCCTGTTATTCGGGATCCATTCCTGCTCATTCTTTTTGCAAAACCTTGAGTTATCCTGTGCCGGTACAAATTCTAGATTCTACATCTCTTTATGCATGCCAATGATAGGCCAACTTTTGACCTCAGTCTTTCCTTATGATAGAAGTTCATCCTTTTCCCCATTAAATCTTGCTATTTTTTTTCCAGCTCTGTTTCTCTTATCCTCTCCTCTCTTTTGCTCCAAACTCCTCCTTTCTCTCCTTCCTCCACTCTATTCCAACCTTTTTAGCTGCACTAGCCCCTACCTCTAACCATTTTTTAATATATAATCTTTTCATCCCCCCCCCCCCCTCTTTTTCCATATCTAGCTATTCCTCTTTTCCCCCTTCACTCCCCTCCTTCTATCCACTTCTCACTGACCTCCCCCCTACTACCCACTATTTTTGCCATTTCTTCTCCCCCTCCTCTCATCTTCTTATTCCCTACCTTTCCTGCCTCCACCCTCTCTCTCTCTGCCTCAACTGCCCTTTCCCCTTTACTTCTCAAGCTTTCCTCAGAATGAACCTTCTTCAGCCAAACCTTCTCCCTCTCTCTCTTTTATATTCTATCTAATGGCCTTCTCCTTACCTTTGTGATACATTCCAATTCCATATGACCCATTTTTTATAGTTAGAACAATATTTAGGCATGTATTCTAGGACTATGGCCTGCCAAAATCGATGTGTGTGATCATTGCCCACCCATACTCTTTGAGGAAGAAAAGAACATGCATTAATTTCAATACAAACTCTCACGATGCTCGGCTTGGTCATATAGGCTATAGCTTCATCCATTAACCATGGTTTACCCACACACCGCTCAAAAGAGTATAGAGCATGCTTACTAAATCGATGAAATGGTAGTTGTAAAACAGAAAACCATACCAAAGCTTGTGCGGATTCCTCCTTTTGTGTGATTTGGGCGACCATTTGAATAATCTCAATGGAAGCCCCAAGATACTCCATTGTCCATGAAGCCATAGTCGAAGGAAGTCTTCTTCCTCCTTAATTTGCAGCATTATGTGTTTCGATCATGCCACATAAGTTTGACTGAGTCCCGAAGCTTCAAAGCTTCAATGAATGCATATATGTCCTTAAACTCGGGGTTGCCATGTGAAAACTTACCGATTAGTGTGTATTTTAATGGAGCTGTAAGCTTCTCCATGTCTTCCTTCGAAAATAACACAACCGGTGCTTTCTCCTCCGCATCAAATTTAGGACATAAGAGTCCGTGTTCATTAAGAACCGAAGAGAATGATTTTTTATGATACAGTTTAGAGAGTTTATCCATAGCTCAAGCTTGCAATCATCAACAATGGAGATTTCTCTCTCTACGAATACCACTTTCTCTCTATAGAATTTATTCTTCTTATTCTTCTTATACTTATTATTCTTATTATTATTTTTATTCTTCCTATTCTCTTTAATCGTGTTATTCTTCTATTCTTCTATTCTATTCTTCTTATTATTCTTATTCTTCTTTTTCTTCTTATTCTTCTTATTCTTCTTTTTCTTATTATTCTTCTTATTTTTCTTATTCCTCTTATTATTCTTATTCTTCTTATTATTCTTATTCTTCTTATTATTCCTATTATTCTTATTCTTCCTACTCTTCATATTCTTCCTATTCTTATTATTCTTATTATTCTTCTTATTCTTCCTATTCTTCTTATTTTTATTATTCTTCTTATTTTTCCTATTTTTCTTATTCTTTCTATTCTTCATATTCTTCCTATTCTTCCTATTCATCATATTCTTCCTATTCATCATATTCTTCTTATTCATCTTATTCTTCTTATTCTATTTAATCTATTTATTCTTTTTATTATTCTTTACTACAATAAATATCTCATATAGCTAGGGACAATTCCCTAGCTAAATGGTTGTTTTCCCTCGCTAAAAGGGATATGGCAATGGATTAACGATGGAACCATTCATAATCTAACAAGGGAAAGTGTCCCTGGCTAATAATTTATTGATGGAAAAATTCCTAGTTAAAAAAAATAATTTTTTTAGATAAATTAGCAAGCTAAATGATAATTTCCATCGCTAAACAGATATAACAATTGATGCTTTCCCAATCTAAAGTGTTCGTCGCTAAATATTAGCGGTGGAGATTGTCCCAAGCAAAATAAATTTAGCAATGGAAAAATCCCTTGCTAAAATAAAGATATCCCTATCTAAATTAGCTAGAAAAAATTCACTTGCTAAATTATTAAGGAAAAAATCCCTAGCTATTTTAATTTCAAAAGAATTTTCAAAATTTAATTTTTTATAAAAAATTTTAATTAAATAACTTAATATTTTTATATTTAATTGAATAAAAATAGAAACTAAAAATGATAATTTCTAATTAATAAAAAATAAAATATTTTAATAACTTATTCTAATACTATATTTTACATAATTAAACAAAAAATAACAAAATTTTATTATATCTTATTCATTAATGTGTCTACCGATAGTGCATAAAGTATAATCTATACATTCATTGACGTTGCTTTCTCTCCATCTACTCCTCTTATCACTATCTTTCTACTGTAACAAAGCTATCCAAGTCACGGTGCGTCATGTCTAGGGAAAAATCCCTTCACTTATACAAGCTTCGTATGGAGAATAATGCGGTACCATATCTGTAAGAAATTTAAAGCACCAAATTAAATCAAAATAAAAAAAAGTTAAGTTTTGATAAATATATAATATTGTAGTATATATATACATATATACTAGCATTTCACTAGTACATATATTACTACAGTATATGTACTTATATAAACTATAGTATTATGTGTACATATATACTAAGTACATATATACTGAGTACATATATACTTAGTATATATGTACATAAAATATTACAATATTATATGTAAGTATATACTGAGTATATATGTACATATATACCACATTTTTTGCGGTTGCTGCTACTACTGCTGCTGCTACTCCTACCGTGGGTGCTACTAGCACTGCCACAACTGCTGCTACTGCCGCCACCACTATCCCCGCAGCCATCACTACTGCCACTGCCGTCGATACCACCGCGGTCATCGCTGCCACTGCTACCGCCGCCCCCACTGCCACCGCCACTGCCACTATTGCTGCCGCTGCGGCAGTTGCGGTCGTAGCCACCACCACCTCTGCCACTACCACCACTACCACCACTGTCACCACTTCTACCGCCGCCACTGCCACTGATAATAAAAGCTAGGCGGGTGATGATGCTCGACTGATGAACTTCCCTGCCAACCACTCATTTTAAGATTGAGCGAGTTTTTGATGAGGCGACAAGCTGCTTCTTCCAAAATATGACCTGATATTCCTCATGGACCAGAATTACACGATAGTACATAAGCATCATCATCCTATGACCTAGTACAATTAGAACCAATCATTGTAGAACCTAGAGCAAAAAAACTTATTTACTAATACGTTTGCTTTGTACGATGTGATAATTGCCTATCAACACAATTAAAAAGATTTTTAAGCACAACCTCTATCTACATGGTTGGCCTGGACTAGAAATATCTTTATCCCACGGCTTTAGGGAAAGTCTAATATTCATGGCTTTTATTACCTGCATCAGTAAGTAATGCACAATGATGACCAGACCAGCCTGAGCAATTATATATTCAAAAGTGTGGCTATGTGTAAATGAGTGTGTATGTATGAAAATATATACATGTCTAAAAATAAATATATGCACCCACATATGTATATACTCGGTATATACATACGTATATACTACCATATAAAAGTACGTATATACCGAGTATATACGTAAGTATATACTACCGTATAAAAGTACTTATATACCGAGTATATACATATGCATATACTATAGTATATATGTATGTATATACTGAGTATATATGTACTAATATACTCAGTATATATGAACATATATACTCGAGATATTCGTACTTATTTACGTGGTATATACGTAGATATATACTCAGTAAATATGCACATTTATACCAAGTATATATGTGCATATATACTGTAGTATTATATGTAGTATATATAATCACATAGCCTTAGATGACACACACACTTGTATTTTCATGCAAATACACATACCATCAAAGACAACATAAGAAAATAATATAGGACTTAAAAACACGCATATAGGTCTCTCAGGCATGGTTAGCATTTCTAGTTCTTTTTTCTCTGGTAATCCACGCAGATAGAGAACATTGCCACACCTACACATGGAGCATGACATACTATATTTACAAACCAATAATTGATAACAAGCAGTCATATATCTGAACTAGCGCGACACAGATCTGCACAAAATAAGAGTGTCAAGAACAAACTTGCGTTTGCATGGAATTAATTTTTTGGTTCATCTCACAGCTTAAGAAGCTAAGGTGTTGTTCCCAGCACCATGGAGGACCAGAAAAGCCTTTTACACACATGTAATAAGCTAAAACTCTACCAAAAAAAATTCAAGGACACACAAACATATTCATATAAATATAAAAATAGTTATTATAGACATGAACAAACACAAATTAAAGTTGATAGTCATACAACTTCAACAATAATCTAAAAGATATCCAAAAATGATGTTAAGAAAGAAATAGAGTACATAAATAACATATTTTAGGAATAATGAAGATAATAGAAGCTATGCATCCTTTTGATCAAGCTGAAATCGGTAAATATGGGACCCATGCATTGGAAGGACGGTGGGAATGTCTGAAAGCTTTGAATTAGAATTTTTTCATGTGTCTCACATCATGTGTCCTACAAAGATTTATTATTAGGTTAATCGGCAAAGCAAAGACCAAAACTAGAATAAAAAAAATGAAATTTGCAAAAAAATCTCATCATGTTTTGCTACACATAGACAAAAATCAATAACAGTTCAGAAATAATTCTAATACTAAATCATCCTCATAATTAGTAGGGAATTTTGTGCTAACCTCTCCTATGAAGTTTTGTAGGAGAGGCTAACACATATAGTTATGATCCTTATTTGTATTATATGAGCCTGACCAACGGACACTCATATGCTATGTGCTTACATATTGTTGATATTATATCTTTTGCCATTTAATTTCAAGTTAGTGCAACAAATTAGTATTATCCCATTTATAATTATATGCTAGTATACATATAGTATATGTGGTTATAAATAGTTATATATTGTTAAACATATAGATGTGTTTAGATATATGAATACAAGTAGTTATAAGTAGTTATACATAAATGTATACAAAGTTATAAACAATTATATAGATTTACATATATGTATACATATATGTATACATAATTAAAAATAAAGTTTTATTTATTTATATAGAGTTTTTTATAGTTATACAAATATTTATATATAGTTATACACATATAGTTAAACATTATGTTGTATGTTTTTATACATATAATTATAAATATAGTTACATGTGGTTATACATATAATTACACGTATTGTTAAACTTATATTTATACATGTATGTATATATATTTTTTCATATAATTTCATATATTTATGCATATAGTTATGTATTAGTATAGATATACTAAAATACTTTTTTTATACTAAAATACATTTTTTATACTAATATATAAAAATATATATTAGATATATATTGTTAATTATATATTTAAATATAGTTATGTGAAATGTTTTTATAGTTATATATATAATAAGATAAAATTATTTATAATTATATGTTATTATACACATAATATATATAGTTATAAAAAATTATATATTATTAAACATTTAGTTATATATATATATATATATATATATATATATATTCATACGAGTAGTTATATTTAGTTTTACATAAATATATACAAAGTTATAAATAACTATATAGATTTACATTTATGTATACATATATCTATAAATAGTTAAAAATATAGTTATATTTAATTATATAAAGTTTTATTTAGTTTTATAAATATTTATATATAGTTTATACATATAATTAAACATAATGTTGTATGTTGTTATACATGTAATTATAAATATAGTTACATGTGGTTATAGATATAGATACACATATAGTTTAACCTATATTTATACATGTAGGTATATATATTTTTTCATATAATTTCATATATTTATACATAGTTATTTATATGTATAGATATACTAAAATACAATTTTTATACTAATATATAAAAATATTTAGTAAATATATGTTGTTAATTATAAATTTTAATATATTTATGTATAATGTTTTTATAGTTATACATATAGTCAAAGACAATTATTTATAGTTATATGTTCTTATATCTATAGTATATATAGATAAAAATAAAGTTATATATAGTTAAACATATAGTTATATATAGATATATTCATACAATTAGTTATAAGTAGTTATACATAAATGTATAAAAAGTTATAAACGAATAAATAGATTTTAATTATATGAATACATATATGTATACATAGTTGCAAATATAGTTATATTTAATTATAAAGAGTATTACATAGTTATGCAAATAAAGAGAGCCAAATATTTAATTATATAAAATAGTTATATATAGTTGTGGATATAGTTATAAAATCAGTTTACATAATTACAAATATAATAAAATATAGTTATAAATAGATTTATATAGTTATACAAATATTTATAAATAATTATACATATATAGTTAAATATATACTTATTGATCATCCTCAAGATCATCCTAGCTTTTAATTAATGCAGGACTTTTAACATTTGGCTATCTCTCTAAGCGCCAACTTATGTTTGTTTATTTATCAGAGGTTAATAACCATACAATTAGTCCAACATGAGGTTCATCATAAAATTTGCCTACTAAATCACTATTATGCTCTTGAA
The DNA here is from genome assembly GCA_029783825.1 of Sapria himalayana. NCBI lineage: Eukaryota > Viridiplantae > Streptophyta > Magnoliopsida > Malpighiales > Rafflesiaceae > Sapria > Sapria himalayana. Next base: position 540,478 of record JAREIK010002563.1, on the reverse strand, counting down.
AGTAGCATTCTAGATTTCTCTCTATGGCTATCACATATTTGTTATGAGTTAACAATAATACGAGGTATCATCATTATTATTAATTAAGTAATATCTCGACTATTTAAAGTTAGCGGTACTAATCATACTTTTTCAATTAATTATTTTTAAATTATTTATACTTTTAATTCTTAATTTTTTGCGTGCACTTTATTTTTAACCTGATACATTACATATATTTATTTATTAGTTTCTTTTTATCTCATTATAATGTTTTTAATTTTATAATAGTTAATACTAGTATTATCATGCTTATTTAATATAATAGTATCAATGTTCATTTTATTATTTTGGTATATTTATTTTATCTTTTCTATTTTCCACATAACTTAAAGTCTTTGAATTGTATTCCATACCAATTCGATTTTACTATTGGTATAAGTATCAAAAGTTGTCGAGCATGCCACTAGTTTTTTTAAGAATTCGCCACATAATGTGCCAACAATTACTATAAAATTCTCGAGTGAAGTATTTTAAAACATTCTCTAAGTTTGTCACATTCTTCTTATTCTCGCGAGGTTAAAGTTTATTAAAATTTTTTTTTTCAAATTTTATTATTAACTTTTGCATTGTTGATCTATGAGTTACAATTTTTTTGTTGGTAAATTTCTATTTTTCTTAAATCTTTTTTTATTGTAGCTGATGCCATACTAGCTTATGCTAATATTAAATGATCTACAATGTGTTATAACATTATTTTTTATCTTATGATTTTGAGTCATCCTGCTAAATAACTTAATTTTAATTTCAGAGTGAACCATATTTTTTTAGATATTTTTGTAGGATTTATATAACTTTGTGGATGACTTTTCTAAGAATTGATCATGTTGTTTATCCCTATTTTTGTCATATTAGAGGATAAATTAGATGCTTGGTTTCCATTAATCTTTTTTTATTCACTATCGATTTAATTTTTTTGTTTTGATAAATTTAAAACTTATGATATCAAACATAAAATAGATTATTTTTATTAATAATGAGGCACACTTAAGAAAATATGCTAGCATTTTTATAGTATGTCAAGAGAATATTAATAGAAACATATTTTATCGAGATTACCTAGAATATTATATAATATTATTATGTAAGATGACTTGTATTATTTTGTTATTTTTATAAATAAGTATTATCGTATTATATAATTCATATCTCAGAGAAAAAAATATTTTTTTATATATTTATACATTTATTTTTAAAAAATGATTGATATTCACTAAGAATATGAAATAAAGATTTTTTTAAAATTATAATATTATATAATATACATTGTGAGAATTTGTATTTTTTTGAAAAAACATAAAGTGATCTATCTTGTATTTTATGTAGCCATATTATTTTCATATTGAAAATTTAGTGATTTTGAAAAATATTCAATTAAGACAACTTGAAAACTTTTTTTATGAGACATTTTAGGATGAATCAATTATGATTACAAATTAATTAATCACATTGATATCTTCTTTTATTTTTTTCAATTTGTATTTCTTATCAATTATTCAATCCCATCATTTATCATTAATGTTGTAGGGGGCATGAATTTTGTTCAAATGTTTCTTTAAAAGTAAGAAAATAAATTGTGTCATCTCCTGTCTTTCTATGCCATTATAGTATTCAAAAAAATATAACTGCAATTCATCATTACAACAAATTAGTAATTGAGTGATATAATTTCTTTAAAGATTCTTTTTGTCGTGACAATCTATGTGAGGCTAAATAGATTGTTTTCAAGTTAACTCACATTTGGGTTTTCTTAGGAATTTTGTGGCCAATTTTTTTTAATGATTTTCTTAATCATAAATATCATTTAGTCATAACTTATAATAATATGAGTAAGTTGAGTTTGACACTAATTATTATAGATGAAAATTCATAAATATTGTGATGATTTCATATTTATTTAATATGGAATCAATCTTTTGATAGTAAAAACTTTTTACTAATATACTAGATAAAAATAATGATGATATTAGAGAAGAGAATATATGTTAAAAATATTTTAATCATATATATTTAAATCCGCTATTATTTTATGTAATGATTGTGTTTTTTTATAAAAAGAAATATCATTATAATTTTATTTTTTATTTTGTTACATAATTATGATTTTTTGAATTAGTAAGAAACTAATAATATTTTTTTATTTTAATAATTTGATTTTATTTTATATATATATATATATATATTTGATCTTATTTTGAATTAAAAGCTTTTATATCTCAATGTCTCAAGAATTATGTCTTGACTTACTAATTATTCAACTTGTTATTTTTTACTTTTGCCTCTACAAGTATTTATACTTATAGTATATATTATATCTCGCTCTTGTTTTATTTAATTAATAATCAATTTTTAATAATACATTCAATCATAATGATTTAAATGATGAAATGTATTTGGAAAAGTCTTTAATATTTGCATTTTTATGATTTTTTTGAGTTACATATATTATTTCTATAAATATGACTGGAAGGAAAGTTGTGTTATATTACTATAGTTGATACTATTATTATATATATTAATTATTTAAATATTTTTATATTTAAATATTTTTTTTATAAAAGTTTCGAATAGCTCAATGATTTAAATATTTTTTTAGTTTTTAAGTAATATATTTAAAAATTAAAAATTATTTTATTCTAGCTTATGTTTATGTGATTATTTCTCGATGAGTTTTCCATTGTTTACTCTACTAGATATAAAGAAAAATATGAGAATATATTTTTTCTTATTCCTTAAAATTGATATTAAAAATGTTATCAATATTGTAAATCTTTAATAGGTTCTCTCAAGAAGATGTATGCTATGGTCCTATTTATATTCACAAAATATGAAAATATGTATGGAATTGCTTTTATTCTCTTTCAAGATATTTTTGATCATTTGACAATTATTATTATTGTTGAGTCTCAATAATTAAACCATAATATCAATTATTATTTTTGTATAAACACACATTTAATAAACATGAGATTTTCATATTTACCCATTTGTAATGAGTGATTAAAAAACCATAAAATAAAAATGATGATGAGAGCTCATAATTGTATTAATAACAAACTTAAACATTGATAACTGCTTTAATTTAATATTTTGTATATAATAATAATAAGTTAGCATGTAACTATGAATAAATCATTCTGAAATATATTCATGATTATTGAAAGATATATAAGACACTTCTCGTGGAGCCAATTTTCATCTCTCTTAACCAATATTTTCACATATATATTTTATTTATTTTCTCCCCATTTTTTATGTTGTATAGTTTATTTTTACAAACTTGACATTTCAAATAATAATATATAGATGTTTTTCACACATAAAACATAATTTAGTCATACATTTGAATCATAAAAAGTATTACCTAGTTTAAACCATGGATTTCTCAGGCTAGATTAACACCTCAACTAATCTTATGATCTCTAAGCATTGGTAGATGCATGCCCTAGTAACCAAAAGAGAGGAATAGGCATTGATAGAGGGAGTCAAACATGTCCATAAATTTTCTAGTTCAACTAACCATAAGGCTGTTGTGCATTATGGCTTCATAAAACGTAATACTTAGTTTCATGTAATTATCAAGCTTAAAGATATTTCTTTTTACATTTAAAATAAATTAACATTTTTTGAGGATTGTTCAAAGAATATTTCCTTATTCCAAATGAGGAAGATTATTCAAAGAATTTCCTCCTTAACCAACCAGTATTTTTTTGATGATGACAAAAGAAATATTACAAATGCACATAATCATGTTGCAATAGCATAGAATTAATATGTACTCTAATGATGGAAATAAGTCGATAACCTGGTGACAAAAATCTGATCATTTGCTAGACATAGAGCAATACTTCTCGATTTTCTTTTTTGCTAACTAGAGATGTGATTACTGATATGACATCCAATTGGGCATGGTGAAAAGCTTCAACGTACCAAAGAAATTATTCCTGCTGGTCATAGTTTTGTTCTGAAAAAAAAGTAAAAAACTTACCAAACAAAACTAAATAAAGGTCATACGCACTGCACAAGGCTCCAGCGTAGTATGGAGTCATATAGAATTCAATATATTAATAATCTTATCCCCAAGAATCAGAAAAGTTATCTTATAAGCCTCGAACCCGAGACCTAACACCCTTGGATGAACATATTTATCATCACACTAAGGCACAACGTATATTAAATAGAATTATTTATAAATATATATAGAATTATATATAATCTGTATATTAAATATATGTTGTTAATTATATATTTAAATATAGTTATGTATAATATTTTTATAGTTATACATATAGTAAAAGATAATTATTTATAGTTATATGTTCTTATACCTATAGTATATTTAATTATAAATAGAGTTATATATAATTATATTTAATTATACATATAGTTATAAATATGTATGTAGTTAAAGATATAGTTATATAAAACATTTTTATAGTTATACATATAGTAAAATACAATTATATATAGTTATATATTATTATACATATAGTATATTTTGTTAGAAATATAGTTATATTGAATTATAAATATAGTTATAAATTATTATATAGTTAAAAAAATAGTTATATATAGTTATAAATTTAGTTATAAAAATAGTTTACATAGTTACAAATATAGTTAAATATAGTTATAAAGTATTTTATATAAATATAGAAATATTTATAAATAGTTATACATATATCGTTAAACATATAGTTATATATATGTTGTTATAAGTTTTAATTATAATTATAGTTACATGTGTAATTGCACACATAGTTATACATATAGGTATAAATGTAGTTATGCATGTTGTAGATGTAGGTATATATAGATTTTCATGTAATTATATATATTTAGACATATAGTTATGTATAGGTATTGAAGTAGATAAATACATTTTTATATAGTTATATATATATATGTATGTATGTATGTATGTACGTATGTATGTATATTAAATATATGTTGTTATATTTATATATAGTTGAGTATACTTTTTTTATAGTTATACATATAGTAAAATACACTTATATTTATGTGTTATTAATCTTGGGATCATCATATTTACATAAATTATTATGTAAATCTTAAATAAGTTGTTATATACACACTGCTCACCACAAACACCAACACCCATTTTGTGATTAACATCCAAAACCACAAGATTCTCTAAGTGGCAAAAAACATGGATATCAAGCCTCCATACCTACTATGTAACATCAACACCGACAAAAAGAGAACGCATTATATCACACATGAATGAAGTATGTATACACATCTTTGTATATAAGCAATCCAAGCATACTATGGTGATTAATGAATTTGGTACTTGTAATGATTTATCATGAACATCTAGATTTATATAGTGTGCATAAAAAGGACTTAAAGAAATTTATATAATCGTGGTAATCACTTTACAATACATGATATCATACATACACAAAGATCTGTTATTTAATTTCTATAAAAAATATAATATACGGTAACAGTTAGGGTAGAAGAAGAATTTTGAAATAACAAATAGCATAATCAAAGCACACTCCTACATTAAGATAATAGTTGATGAGTAAGGGTTGAAAGCATATCACAAATCAAAAAGAAACTCATGGCTAAAGGAATTCTCACTTACTCTTCTATTAGGTTTTGATGTATTCATGTCGAGAGAGAGAGGCAGATTGTAGAGGACTAAGAGCATCTCCAACAATGCTATTTAAAATAAATACTCAAAATATAATAAAATATTATTTTATCTATTTTAATTAACTACTTTTTTATAATAACTCCAACAATGCTATCTATTTTAACAAACTACTTTTTTATGGTAACTCCAACAATGTTATATATTTTAGCTATGAATTCAACTAAGTTTAACTAACTTTCAAAAATAAAATTTAAAATATAATATGAATTTCATATAATCACCATATTAATGAAATGTCTGGTTTATAAGGAATGGGTATCTCTCCTATTTTTTCAAGTGGCAGAGTAAGGCTTCCAAAAATAGGAACATCTATAATTCGATCCACCTTAACATGATAAGGAATGATACTCTCGTGATTGATGTCGTCATATGTGCTTTTGATATCACCATAAATTAAAGTGAGAGGAATTTTTATAGTTTCTTCGCCATGAGCAGAGATTGTTCCAGCATCATGGATGGACCCAAAAACTAGCTTCCTTCCATTGCTATCAATTAGATAGTTGATGTCCACTAAGTGAATGGGAATAAGGTTAGGATTTTTGATGAGAACATCAACAATGATATCTACTTTCTCAAGATTAATGAAAGGAAGCTGAATAGTAGTAACATCTACAATTGGCTTTTCGAACCCAACCATCTCTTCAAAATTTTCCCCAATATCATGGATGAAATTCTTAACTTTCCCCATGAAACCCACCTTCTGCTCATCTATAGAAGCCATAACCTGACTGTCAAAATAAAAAAGTGGGCGGTATATTATCATCACCAGGATCATAACACGGAAAAAAAATTGATTGTTGCATAATAACGATCTCATAAACATATGTCTTGATTCATGAAATGGCATCGACATTAAACCAAAAACAATAGAAATGACCTAGGCTGAAGATGAACATGTTGAATATAACAAACTCAAGAAACAATGGATAAAACCATTAACCACAAGCACGATGCCAAACTTATCTCTCATAACTCCCTACACATTGGTTCATAATTACTTTCATAATTCCCTACACCCAAACTCATCTCTTATATCAAAAAAATAAAAACCACCAGAAATGAAGCAATAGAGCATACTTTTCATTTGATACCCAACTAGAGTTCTTCAAACTAATGAGAGAGATAGAGATGGAATCACAGAAGCTAGCATGGAAAGATGCGTATGCATAGTTTTGTGTTGTGTATGATTATTGCTGAACAATCACATGAGTTCTATCTGAATTTCATTACATGATCAGAATCAAATAAATGAAATGACTTATTGGTAAAAGGCATCTGCATTCTGATAAATCTTTTTTTGATCGGCATCACTATCATGAGCGTTGCGGAGAGAGAAGTTTTGTCTTCCAAAGGCCGCCTTAAGAATCGAAGCCCGTTGGAGTTGTAGTCTGACGAGGGTTTATAGATCAGGCGAGAGAAACTACAGATATGGGAAATAGATAGCTAAATGTAAAGGGAGTTGATTTTTAAGTTTAACTCTTTAAAATAACTAAATAGAAGTGGACACCGAGCCTCTTGGAGATGCTCTTAGGTGCTTGTTTGAGTTGTATCTTGAGTCTCAACAGACAACAAGAGAAAGCAGAACTAAAAATATAAAATATTTTAATTTTTTATTATCAAAACACTAAATAAACAATAAATAATTAAAATACATAATAACTCATTTTTTTATTTATTATCAAAATATTTTCAACAAAGTTCATGTGTGTGTAGCAAGGTACCCTTGAAAAACAAACAATTAGCAATTTTTTATTAAAATTAATTTAACAATAAATATATAAACAACTTCAAAAAATAGATGTTTAGCTTTATAAGTAGAAAAAAAAATCAAATGACTACAAAATTTACAAACTTCATATAGCGAGACACACATGAAAAGATGATTGGTCTTCTAGCCACACTCCTAAGTGTTATAAAACACTTTTTATGTTAAACAATATATAAAAATTTATATTTTATGGTTATAAATTTTTAAGAATTCATATTAATTTTTATTAAGATAATATGAAATAATTTAAATGGCATAAAATTTCATATTATTTGATATCATTTATAATTTTTAAAATTCTAAAAATTACTTAAAGTGAGAAGAAAATTTAAAAAAAGATATATTCTTTATTTTAATAAAGAATAAATATTAAAAGCTAATAGTAAAAATATTACTCAATTGTTTAATTCTTATAAATTTTAGTAGGGGTAAACATCTATGTATTTATTTTTAAATATTAATTTATTTTCTTTTAAATTAATAAAAAAATTTAAATTTTTATTATAATTAAAGATTTTCAAATTTTGAATTAATTATTTTTTAAAAAGTTTCATATAATCATAAATTTTTTTTAATACTTATGATAATATAAATATGTACTAGTTTATTAGTCAATTCAGATATTTTTGAAAATATTTTGTATTTAATCATACAATTAATTATTTTACCTTTATATTAGTACAAATTTTAAAGTATGTACATTTAATTTTTAAAATATCTTAATAAATTATTATAATTATAGAATTAATTATTTAATGTTACTTTAATTCACATTTTTAAGTTTCTTAATTAAAAATTTTAGAAAAATTTTTTGTATAATTTTTTAAAAAATTTATAATCATAAAAATAGTTATTTTAGTCCTTATTAATATAATTTTAAAATTATTTATTTATAATATCATTTTTTATAATTTACGATAAGAATGTGTCTTTTATGGATGGCTCATCTATAGACCATAACATACATTTAATTAACAAACTTAAATAAAATATTAAAACAAATAATAAATTAAAAAAAATTAAATAATTAAAGATTGGCTAAAAAAATTCCATTGTTAAATCTGTCGCTATATTCCGGATATAATTAGCTAGGAACGTTGTGTCACTAAATTCGTCGCTATATTCTGGATTTTTTTTGCTAGGGAAATTCCTTCGCTAAATCACTCACTATTTTTCGAATTAAATTAGCTATGGAAATTCCATCACAAAATCAGTCACTATATTCAGAATGTAATTAGCTAGGGAAATTTCAAAGTTAAATCAGTCATTATATTATGTATGTAATTAACTCGAGAAATTTCGTCGCTAAATCCATCACTATATTCTGGATTTAATTTGCTAGGAAAATTCCGTAGCTAAATCCATCACTATTTTCTAGATATAATTAGCCAGAGAAGTTCCGTCGTTAAATCCGTCGTTATTTTCTAGATGTAATTACCTAGGGAAACAGCGTCACTAAATTCCATGCTTTTCTTTGTGCGGAATTTACATAACTATTCCGTCGCTAATCCGTCATTTTTATTCCAATGGAAAATCAAATTTCCCTTGCTATTCCATAGCTAATCCCTCGCAATTTAGCTAGGTATTGATCCCTAGCTAAGATTTCCTAGCTAAATGAATATTTTCTTGTAGTGGCTATTGATGAAATGACAAGAAAGGAAGTTTCAAAACCAAGAGGTAGAAGCAATATATATAAAAGGGTTCATTATATTAGAGGCAGATTATTAGCAATGGGGGAAGGATTATAAAAGTAGGATTCGTGTTATTATTCGTTCTTATTTTCTGATTGTATGAATTGTTTTATTTGCATGCTGCTGTTGAGATATGGACACAAGAGGAGATTTAAAAAGCAAGAGAAGTAGAAGCAATAGTTATAGGAAGGCTCACTACATTGGAGGCAAATCAGCAGCAATTCATGTTGTCTTTTTGTTACTGTTTTCTAGCTATATATAATGTTTGTTTGCAGGTTGTTGATGATCTAAGGACAGAAGAAGAGCCTCAAAGCAATAGTAGAAGAAGTAATATATATATATAAAAGGACACATTGCATTGGAGGTAGATTAGCAGCGATGGGGGAGTAGGATGAAGAAAGCATGAAGAGACTGAACTCAATCATCCCGCTATAATGCTGCTGCATTGCTTATTTTTTTTGGCTGTATTTATTGTTTTGGATGCTTTATGATGCAAGGGATTAGTTCAAATGTAGAAATGGTAGACTATAGGTCATTTATGAATGGAACAGTATTGTCTGGAAGTTGGCAGGTAGGAAAGGAGGCACCAGAAAGAGAGATAGACTATAAAGAAGACAATGTAGCATTCAAAAGCAGGTAGAATGCCTAGTGCTTGGATGCAAAATCTAACAACACCAAAGGAAGAGCAAAATAAACAACAAGAGTAGATTGCAGCTTGAAAAAAAATTTTCAAACGAGCAGATTGAATGTTAGTATTCAAATAAGGTAGAAGAGCAGAGAATATGCACAAGGATATCTCATTAAAGATTATTATAAAATGGCTCAAAGCCTTAACTGGAATGTCTTGTAATGTTTTATCATTGAAGTCTAGTGATTAGCAGGTGTGCAAAGGGTAAAGGGTAGTAGGATTAAGTTGTATAAAAGGACTTCCACCGGCAAAGAAATGGCTATAATAATAAAACAAACTTAAAAAAAAAAGAATATGAAGAATAAGAAGATTAAGAAGAATAATAAGAATAAGAAGAATAAGAAGAATAAGAAGAGTATAAAGAATATGATTAATACAAAGAATAAGATGAATAAGAAGAATTAGAAGAATAAAATGAATAATAAGAATAATAAGAATAATAAGAATATGAAGAATAAGATTAAAAAGAAGATAAAAAAGAATAAGAAGAATATTTAGAATAATAAAAATAATAGAAATAATAATAATAATAATTATTAAGAAGAAAAAAAGAATAATAAGAATAAGTATAAAATAAATAAGAATAAGAAGAGTGAGAAAATTATTAAGAATAAAAGAATACGAAGAATAAAAAAAATAAGAAGAAAAAATAGAATAAAAGAATTAGAATAATTAGAAGAATAAGAAGAAAAGAAAAATAATAGGAATAAAAATAAAAAAAAGAAGAATAAGAAAATAATAAGAATAAGAAGAATAATAAGAATAAGAAGAATAATAAGAATAAGTGGAATAAGGAGAAAAAGAAGAATAAGAAGAATAAATAAAAAGAAAGAATAATAGAATATGAAGAATAAGAATAATAAGAAGAATAAAAAGAATAAGAAGAAAAATTAGAATAATAAGAATAAAAAAAATAAGAAGAATAAGAAGAATAAGAAGAAGAAGAATAAGAAGAATGAAGAATAAAAGAATAAGATGAATAAAAGAATAAAAGAATAT
>JAREIK010002563.1:369852-525587 GCA_029783825.1 Sapria himalayana | reverse complement strand
TAGAAGAATAAAAAATGAAAAAAAAATGAAAAGAAAAAGAAAAAAAAAGAAAAAAAAAGAAAAAAAATGAAAAAAAGAAGAAAAGAAAAAATTAACAATAGATAGAATAATGAAGAATAATAAGAATAAGAAGAATAGAAAAAAAAAAAGAATGAAGAATAAGAAGAAATAAAAGAATGAGAAGAATAAGAAGAATAATAGAGAGTTTCTTCTCTCACAATCTTGAGAGGGAAAGTGGGGTTTATATAGAGAGAAACTCCATTATTGAAGCTCTCAAGCTTTTGTTATGAAAAATCTCTCTAAGATATTTAATAAAAAATCTTTTGCCTCACCTATTATTAAACCCGATATACTAAGCCTAGTATTTTGTGTGAAGGATGAGGTGCCGGTAGTTTTTTTCCCGACAGATGATGTCGAGATGCTTACTGCCCCCATTCAAGCTCACTCTACTAGGCAAGCATGGCATTCAAGTGGATATTATTAAACTCTACTTGGCTAATGAATGAATCTACGGCCTTTATGAAAAGGCTGAGCATGGCAAGAGTTTGTGTAGAGGTTGATGTTTTTGCTCCTATCTCAAATAGAGTGTGGATGGGTAATGGGCATTCAAGTGGATATTGACAAGATATCATTGCAGAAAACACACCTAAATATTGTTTAGAATGTAAAAAAGGGTCATTTTGATTAGAATTGCATTGTAAAGGTAAGGGGAAGGGGGCAAGGCAAAACAGAAATGAGGGAAAGGGAGAACATTTGGGTAAAAAAGAGGCAGGAGGTTAGGGTAGAATAAGTGAGGGCATATGAGGGGCAGAAGGAGTTCATAGAAAAGACAGGCAGTAGGGAAGGAGAGGAAGGTAGTAGGGCAGCAATTGAAGAGATGGGGGAGGTAAAAAGATGGAGATAAAGCAGAGGGTAGAATATACTAGAAATAAAAAAATGGCTAGATGATGGGGTTAATGCATGGAGGGGGCAGGGAGGAAGGGACTGGGGTAAAAAGTAAAGAGAGGTAAGGAAAATAGCATTTGAATTGGATTTAGAAAATGAAATAACAAACTTCAATGGGGAGGAGGATGCTTTTTTATCAGAGGAAGGAACTGAGGTTAAAGTTGGCCCATCATGGCTATGCACAAAGGAATGCAGAGTTTAGAATCTACATTGGAAAAAGATGATTCGAAGATGCTCAATCAAAAAGAGTGGGAGGGGATCCCGAAAAATAGTGAAAGTGCAATAGAAAAAATAAAATTGATGTGCTTAGAAATAAGCAAATTGAATTTAGCATGTAAAATTGAATAGCCTAAATCGAGTGTAAGTAAAAGCTCAAGAAATAGAAATAAAAATACTTAAACATGTATAATAATGTATAATAGTCTATATTGGAACATAAAAGGAGTTGGAAATACTCCATCGATAAATATAATTAAAAAACTAATTAAAATTCATAATATTAGAATTGTAATAATAATCGAACCCTTGGTTAGTAAGGATTCACTAGAAATGTATAAAAAGAAACTATGACTAGACAATGCATTTTCCAATAATAATGGTAATATATGGCTGTTATGGAAGAATAAAATTAATATTGAAATTATTTCAGAAGTGGAACAAATTATTAATTTTAAGCTAAGAATAAACTCAGATCCAATTATATCGGTGGTATATGCTAGTAATTCAAAAGAAAAGAGAAAAGTTCTGTGGGATGAAACCAAAATGATAGTAGATAGGAATACTTCATAGATCATAGAAGGGGATTTTAATGTGGTTAGAAATGTTAAAGAAAAAAAGGAGGAAAGTTGCCTGACCCATTTGCTATAGCCCAATTTAATGAGGCAATTAATAATACGAACCTTATGGAGGCTGAGTATTTAGGGCCTAATTTCACATGGTGTAATAATAGGAAAAATAGAGGAACGATCTGTTCTAGACTTGACCGCATTCTCTATAACATCAAATGGGTGGATTATTGTGGAGGGCTGAGTGTGAAACACTTAAGCAAAACACTTTTAAAATTAAAATTTAGAGAGAGAAATAATAAAATTTTTAAATATCAGAACATGTGGAGTTTGCATATAGATTTTGATGAAATAGTAAGAGTCTCATGGCATTTGCCAACAACTGGGAATACCATGTAGGGCATAGCTATAAACTTACGTAATTAAAACTAGAACTGAGTAGGCAAAATAGAGAGAGATTTGGGAATATAAACAAGAATATTCAGGATGCTGAATCAAAAGTCAGCATATTAGAAATAGAGTATGAGAATAATCAGGATGAAATCTCTAGAGTTAATTTAAATAAAGCAAATGTAGAATTAAAATTAATGCTACATATGGAAGAAATTTTTTAGAAGCAAAGGGCCAAAGTAAAGTGCCTCAAAGAAGGGGATAGAAACTCAGTTTTTTAATATAGTTGCAAAATTAATAAATCAAAGACAAGAAATAAAAGAAATCAAAAATGATATTGGTAAGTGGATAGATGAGGATGGAGAGACAAAAAGTTTTGGAAGACTACTTTAAAAGTCATCTTTGTGGCTACAGTCAACAAAGGAATTACTCCTTAATACGGCAAATTGGCAAAAGAGTAACAAAAGAAGAAAATAAAATTCTGGAAGAGTGCCCTAGTGAAGGAGATATAAAAGTCGCAGTCTTTAGTGGAAATAAAGATAGTGTAGCAGGACTAGATGGATGGAATAATGAGTTTTATCAACAAGCCTGGAATATAATACAAAAAGACTCGACAGGTGCAATCGCCTAGGTTTTTGCAGGAGTAAAAATCACAAAAACATGGGTTAGCTCATTTATTGTTTGATACCCAAGAAGGATAGCCAACAAAAAAGTAAGGATTATAAATCTATAAGCTTAAGTAACTAGGTGTATAAAATTCTGGCTAAAGCCTTTAGAATAGGCTAAATAGGGTAATTCCCTCCATCATATCATTAGAACAAGTAGGATATGTTTAAAATAGATTAATGATAGAAAAAATTAATTTAACTGTAGAATTGATGAAGGAATTAAGGGCTAAAGTTGGGGGTCATAATGTGATAATGAAGTTTGATTTGTCTAAAGCATTTGACAAAGTTGAATGGTACATTCTATGCTATACAATGAGGAAAATGAGATTTTAAGAATTCTAGATAGATCTAATGTATATATGCATTTCTAGTGTATGGGTTAAAATTTTAATTAATGGAGAAGCATGCAGAGAATTTTAAGCAAGTCCGAGGACTTAGAAAGGGGGAACCTTTATCCCCTGTATTATTTAATATGCATATAGAATTTCTAATAATAAAGTTAAAATAAAAAATGAAGGTAAGATTATTAGCTTTAAACAACCTAGACATACTCCAATTGTAAGTTGCTTAGCATATGTAGATAATTTAATTATTTTCACTAATGCTGGTAGCACATCAGTGAAGAACATGATGAGTCTATTTGATATAGTAGAGGAAGAAATGGGTCAACAGCTTAATAAAAACAAATGTCAATTTTTGGTCTCGAGAAAAGCACCTAAAATGATAATCCAAAGAATTAAAAGAATTATAGTTTTTGAACAGAGTAAAGGGGCGTTAATGTATTTGGGATGTCCTATCTATGAAGGAAGACTGAAGGAAGAATATTTAACTTTTTATAATAAGTCAAGAGGTAAAATAGTGGGATGGAAGAAGGATATGTTAAGTATGGTGGGCCGAATCACATTAATCAAACATGTTTTACAAGGATCCTTTATACATATCTTAATGTCCATGTAGCATTCGAAAAAGGTTTTGAACAATTTAGAAAAGGAGATGGCTAATTTTTTATGGGGTAAAAAATCAGGAAAAAACAAGCAACCTTGGAAAAAATGGGAAGACATGTTGTTTAAAGGAGGAAGCAAGTCTATGTTTAAACAAGCTAAATGATATGGCAAAAGCCTATGCATGTTAGAATTGGTGGAGGCTCATGCAGAATGTAGCCTATGGGCAAGATATATGAAGGCTAGATATGGTTTATGAAATAAAGCATTTAAGAATGCTAAAAAAGCATCTAAAAGTTGAAATATGATGTTTAAACAAAAAAAATTAGTTGAGAGAATTGCACGTCTAATTAAAATGAATGGAGATGGACTCAAAATCCACAGGAGAGGTTTACACTTAAAAGTGCAATGATATTAGTAAGAAAAGAAAATATTAACCAATAAGTCTTTAAGAGAGCATGGGTGAAAGAGATTCCACAAAAAATTAATGTATTTATGTGGAAGCTTTTATCGAATGTCATTCCGGTGGACTCGGATATTCAAATGAATGGGTTTAAATTAGTTAACAAGTGAAAATGTTGTTATACTAGCATAGAAAGCACAAGTCATTTATTTTCAACAGAAAAATATCGGTGGAAGTCTGGGAATATCTAGGAAGAGAAGCACAAATAACTAATAAGTTAGAAGATCTCAAGGATAGATTAATGAGATGATGGATAAGACACACAAAGAATAAAGTATGTAACTATCTTAGAGATTATATTCTACATATCATAGTCTAGAGTCTGTGGAAAGCCAGGAATAGAAGCAAGTTTGAGAAAATTAAAATGAATGCTAATCATATAATAGAAGAAATTAAAGAAAAATGTTTATGGATATCAGTATGGCCCCCCTTAAAACTCAGAAGCATCGAAATGGAAGATGAAAAAAAATATGGGGCTTACAAGCAATTAGAGAAAAAATACCTGAGATAAGAATGGTTTGTTGGAATAAACCTCCATGGGGAGGGATTGCCCTAAACATAGAAAATAGTTTTAATAGGGATATGGGAATGGCAGGGGGAGAAGGTGTGATCAAAAATGAGCAAGGTAACATATTAAATGTATTTACAATGAGGGAAAAAGTATCTTCAGCTTTTCATGTAAAAATCCTAGCCTTACTTAAGGGCTTTAAAATATGTAAAGAACACTCTTATATGAATATTCAAGCACATGTGGATTCTAGTTTACTGGTAAATCTGGCTACAGATAAGATAGAAATGTGGCAGTATGATGAGCAAATAGAGTTATTCAAGAATCTTTTAAATGAGCTAAATGGGAAAGTAATGAATACATTTAGGGAAGCAACTGCTTTTGGAGAAAAAGTAGCAGAGGGAGACATGAGGAAGGGTCTACATGAGTTTGATGGGGTTAATTTACCGGAGAAATATAAATGTATAAATACATTAGAAAAATTAGAATACTTGTATATTAGAATTCAAAAATAGCAGCTGACCAAAAATTTTTTATCTCCTCGGTCCTATGAGAAAATCATAAAAATATACCTTGCTCTGTTTTGTTTTTCACAATTATAGGTATGGGCCAAGATGGAAGTATACGGAAAATGGCCTATGGCAAGAAAAGCAAAATTTGGTCAGAGACTAACTATCACTGCCTAAGTAGATAATGGACTTTAAATAAATAATTAAAATAATTTGGATCTTTCATATTGTTGTTACAGCATTTGGTTGCTTGCTGTATCACAAAGTATGCAAGGTCACTTGGTTGTGAGGAAGGGTTGTTCTGTTGGTCAGGAGGCAATATATATATTGATATCCATTGTTACTATTTTTTGGGATTTGAATGCTTAAAGTGCAGGGACTACAGTAATCTAATGCATTTACAATTCAAGACAGGGAGGATATGGTGAAACTAAATAATACTGCAAAGAGGCTACCAAGATTTTAAAATAATTAAACTACGAGCAGATTGCATGTTGTATTAACAGTATGCAGATGGCTGTGAGGAAGTACTGTGTTGTTGGTCAGGAGGTAATATATATATTGATACTTGTTTCTATTATGTTCTTGGCTTTGCATGCTTGAAGTGCAGGGGCTACACTTCAAGTGCATTAACAACACAAGGCAGATGAAGATATGCTGACTAAAAAAAATAGCAAAGAGGCTACAAAAATTCTTACCTAAAGATAGGATGAAAGTAAATAAGTTGCTGCATATGGCAAAGGAGGTAAGAATTAAAGCATAATGGGCAGAGAAATAAAAGATAAACATGGCAAGATACATTACAAGAAAAATATATTAAGCAAAAATCAAAGTGGAGGGCCTCATTAAAAGTTAGAATTAGAAGATACTTTTAAAGAACATTGTGCAATGTATATATTTTATTTTCTTTTTTTTTTTGAAGGGTGTAAAAGGGTTTAAGGGTAGCTCTAGTTTTTAAAAATGGTATTCCTCCACTAAAAGAGATGGCTTATTAATTAATAAAACAAACTTTCAAAAAAAAGAAGAATAAATAAAATAAGAAGAATAAGAAGAAAAAAAATACTAAGAAAAAAAAAGAAGAATAAGAAGATAAAGAAGAATACGAAAAATAAGAAGAATAAGAATAATAAGAAATATAAGAAGCATAAGAAGAATAAGAAGAATAAGAAGAATAAAAAGAATCATAAAAATACATAGATAAAGATTAATAAGAAATATAAGAAGCATAAGAAGAATAAGAAGAATAAGAAGAATCATAAAAATACAAAGATAAAGCTGAATAAGAAAAATAAGAAGAATAATAAGAATAAATAGAATAAGAATATTAAAAAGAATAAAAAGAATAAGAAGAATAAGAAGAATAAGAAGAATAAAAAGAATAAGAAGAATAAGAAGAATAAGAAGAATAAGAAGAATAAAAAGAATAAGAAGAATAAGATGAATTGCTCTCTCAAGCTCTAGAGAGAGAAACATAATTTTTAGAGAGAGAAACAACAATTTTCAGTGAAGAAGTAACCATTATCAAGCAAAAATGGAGCAATCGGATTTCTTAATGAATAGGAAATTATTTTCTCAACATTTTATAAAGACCACGCTTCATTCTCATCTTCTTCGGAAGTTTTCGGGAAAAAAAATGGGGAACCCTCGATAGAGTTTTCCTCGACAGACATGGCTTCCCTCACTAAAGCTCACAAATATACACTGGTGGGAAAATTCTCACACGGGTGTCCTCGCGTTGAAGATATAAGGGCATTCAATGCTTCCTTGAAGCTCAAAAGCCTAATAAAAATAGGGGTCCTGGATGCGACGCACATCTCGTACAGCTCTTTACAAAAGAGGACTTCCATAGAATATGGTTGAAAGGAGTGTGGTATATCATGGGCTACCCCATGCGAGCTTTCAGATGGACACCCGACTTCTCTACCAAGCAGGAATCCCCATTGGCCCCGGTATGGTTCCTCCTTCCCATGCTCCCCATTCACTTGTTTGATAAATTTGCTCTCTACCACATTTCACAAGCAGTCGGCACCCCTCTTCTTCTTGATGGTGCCACTGCTACTCTCTCTCTCCCGAGTGTGGCTCGGCTGTGCATAGAAGTCAACTTGTTGAATCATATACCTCAGCGAATATGGATAGGCTCTAAGAATGGAGACGGTTTCTGGCAAGATGTAATTCCAGAGTTCCTCCCTCACTATTGCACATACTTTAAGAAGCTTGGACATGGTTGTGATCACTGTATTTTCAAAAAAAAGCATGAAGAAGATAGGCAGTATACAGACTTTACAGGGAAGGGGAAGGAAATAGTGCAATACAGAATAAAAAATACCATGGCTCTTGAGCAGAATTTAAACAATGAGGGAACTAGCCTGGAACTAACTGAAGATGTCCCCCCTAGAATAGAAGAGGAGGAAGAGGTAGAGCGAGGGGATAAAAATAAAAGACATGATTTAATAATGAAAATTGCAGAAATAAACAAAAGGTTTCGAGGCAGCAGGTTTGATAACAGAATTAGAAGGGAGGAGAGTAGGAAATGGGCAGTGGAAGAAGTTAATAGCTCGAATGAGGAAATAGAGGTGCGAAGTAATATAAATTTACACAAGAGAGAGGAAGAAAATGAATGCATAAAATCCACAAAGGATGATATCGATATACATAGATTTAAGAATAAAATGGGCAACATGGAAGGGGCATTGGAAGAAATAAAAATTATGGTTATACAATTAGGAAGGGTGTGGAATGAAGACAAAACATAAAATACTAGTGTTATAAAAAAGTCAAGAAACAGGAAAAAACACCTAAATAGAACATATGATTCAAAGTGCATTACTAGATCTTAGATTAAAACTAACCATAATGATTAAACTTTTTTACTGGAATGTTAGGGGTATTGCAAACCCTTCCACAATAAAAAGAATTAAAAAAATGATAAAATTATATAATTCTTCTCTTATAATGCTTGCTGAACCTATGGTGAATAAGGTTCAAATAGATCATTACAAAGGAGTTCTGGGCTTTGAGAATGCATTTTCTAATAATAATAGTAAAATTTGGGTATTCTGGAAAAATAAATTTAATATAAATATATTGGAGGAAACGGATCAAATAATCAATTTTAGTCTAGATAATGCCCAAGATGAAGTAATCTCGGTAGTATATGCTAAATATACTAAAGAAGTTAGAAAGGAGCTTTGGAATAGTATGGCCAAAATATCAAGTTTGAACAACCATGGATAATAGGAGGTGATTTTAACATAATAAGAAACGCCGGTGAGAAAAAAGGAGGTAATTCCCCCAGCACTAGTGCCATTTCACACTTTAATGAGGCTATATCAAAGGCCAGTCTGATGGAAGCTAACTTTTTAGGCTCACAATATACCTGGTGCAATAACAGGAAAAACAAATGCACTATATGGGCAAGACTAGATAGAGTTTTATATAATGTGAAATGGTTAGAAAGTTATGGATCTACCACTGTGAGACATTTAAATAGAACATGCTCGGATCACAATCCATTATTAATTACCTTAGAGAAGACCAAATTTTTGAGTAAACCTTTTATATTTCAGAATGCTAGGTGCTTGCATCATACATTCATAAATATGGTTAAAAAGTCTTGGTCTCTGGAAGTCTCAGGTAATCCGGCACAAGTCTGGAATATGAAACTAAATAGATTAAAAAAACATCTAAAGATATGGAATAGAGATATATTTGGTAATATAAACAAAAATATAATTGAAGCAGAAAAAAAAGCTGAAAAATTAGAGATAGAACATGAAATATTTCAAGATAAAGAGAGTAGAGAAGCACTTAGTAAATCCCAAGCTGAACTAAAATTAAAACTCCTCATGGAGGAAATTTTTTGGAAACAAAAAGCTAAAATAAAATGGCTAAAAGAAGGAGATAAAAACACAAAATTTTTTCAAAGAGCAGCTAAAATAAAAATACATAAACAAAGAATAAAAGGTATAAAAAATAGTAATAATGCATGGATAGATGATAACACAGAAATTAAAAAGCATTTTGATGAATACATTGAAAATCAATTTATAGGGGATACATCCTTGAGAGGTGTTGAACTTATACAAAAAATAGACTGTAATATTACCAGAGAAGAGAATGATACCCTTATCAAATTCCCAGATGAAGAAGAGCTTAAAATGGTTGTTTTCAGCCTGGACCCAAATAGTGCCCCGGGCCCAGACGGGTGGAACAATGAGTTCTACCAAAAATGCTGGATTATCATAAAATCTGATCTTCTCAATGCCATTTATTGGATTTTTAATGGAATAGAAATAGGCAAGAAATGGAGTAGCACATATATGGTGCTTATTCCCAAGACAGACAATCCACAAAAGGCAGATGATTTCAGACCTATAAGTTTATGTAATTCTATTTATAAGATCCTGTCTAAATTATTGCAAAATAGATTAACTTCTGTCCTTCCTAAAATTATTTCAAAAGAGCAATCAGGCTTCATGAAAAATAGGCTTATAATGGAAAATATTTGCTTAGCAAAAGAAATGATTAAAGATATATTTAAAAAAGTTAGAGGACATAATGTATTAATAAAATTAGACTTATCTAAAGCTTTCGATAAAGTAGAATGGAATGTCCTGTGTTTCACCATGAGAAAGATGGGTTTCTCGGAGACCTGGATAGACTTGATATACAGATGTATATCAAGCTCATGGATTAAAATTCTAGTAAATGGGGAACTAGGAAGAGATATTAAGCCGCTTAGAGGACTAAGACAAGGTGACCCTCTTTCTCCCTCACTCTTTAATATTTATTTAGAGCTCATTATTGTCAATCTCAAAGACAAAATTTGCACAGGTGAAATAGGCGCCTTCAGCCAACCGAAAGGTACTCTCCTGGTGAGTTGTCTTGCATATGCAGATGATGTGGTAATCTTCACTAATGGTAGTGCTAGATCCCTTCAAAACCTGATGAGTTTGTTGAGAGAATTGGAGGAAGAAATGGGTCAAAAAATAAACAGCAAAAAATGTCATTTATGATAGCTAAAAAAGCTCCTATGAGTTTAGGACATAGAGTACTGGGTATAACAAGTTTCTCGCAGAAAAAAGGAGCGATTCAATATCTGGGATGCCCTTTATATGTGGGAAAAGTTAAGTCAGAATACTTTGAATTCTTACTCGAAAAGATCAAAAATAAAATTGTAGGATGGAAAGTTGAAATGCTATCTATGAGAGGCAGGATAACCTTAATCACACATGTACTTCAAAGCGTAGTCATGCAAAACCTAATGATCACTCAATTACCAGCCCTTGATAAAAAAAGAATTGAAAAAGAAATGGCTTGTTTTTGTGGGGGACATATAAAGGTAAAAGTAAGCTTCACTGGAAAAAATGGAAAGATCTCTGTTTTCCAAAACAGGAAGCAGGGCTGGGTTTTATAGATTTGAATGATCTCGCTAAAGCTTGGGCTTGTAAAAGATGGTGGAGGCTTAACGAAAATAATAGTTTATGGGCAGATTTATAAGGGCCAAATATTGCAAAGATGGGGATACGAACACAGAAATAAAAAAGAGTAGAGCTTCACAAGTGTTGATGCAAATGCTTAAACAAAGGGAGATAGTAGAAAAATATTCGAAGCTCACTAAAAGTGGCTGGAAATGGACATTGAGTGTAGATGGAAAATTCTCTATCAAAACCATCAAAGATAACGTGAGAAGTAGAAAGGAAGAGCTTTCACTATTTAAATGGACCTGGAATAATGATAACTCTCAAAAAATTAAAACTAACACATGGAAAGTTCTCACTAATATTATTCCAATAGATATAAATATAAAAAAGAAAGGTATTCAACTTCCCTCTAGGTGTGAATGCTATTTTCAGGAAAATGAATCGATAGATCATTTAATTTCACAAGGAAAGATAGCTTTAGAAATTTGAGATGATTAGAATTAGAAATGGGTATAAAGCACGAATGCATCCCTCTTAGAAATAGACTTCAAAAATGGTATATAGCGTACACGAGAAACTCTTTACAAAAATAGGTTAAAAATAATATACCTCATATTGCTATCTGGTGTATATGGAAGGCTAGGAATAACAGTAGATATGAAGGTACGAGAATGTCGGTGGAAGACATCTGGAAAGCTATAAAGAGAGAATTAATAAGTACTTCAGAAGCTTGCCCGATAACAGTCCAGACTAATTTTCTAAATAATGATATTTTAAATTTTTGGAATCTTACGGTTACTAAGAAAAGATCACAAAAAATTATAGGAGTTAAGTGGGAAAAACCACCACTAGATAGGCTCTCCTTAAATACCGATGGTAGTTTTGATAGAAATATAGGCTTAGCAGGAGGAGGAGTAGGAGTGATTAGAAATTCTAGAGGTCACCTCATTTTTGCCTTTTCAAGGAGTTACAAAGCCTATTCTGCACTTCATGCAGAAATCTTAGCATTAAGAGATGGTTTGAGGGCCTGTCTCTCTAGAGGACTAAGAAATATAGACATTCAGTTGGACTCTAAAATTGTGGTAGATATGATAAATAAAAAAAAGACTTTATGGAAATACGAAGATGAATTAGAAGAGATCGGCCATCTAGCCCTATCGTTAAACGCTTTTATCAAACATATATACAGGGAAGCAAATGCTTTAGCTGATAAACTGGCTAAAGAAGGAAAAAATAATAAACATGGAGAATATATAAAGGATTCGATTCCTGATAGATACAAGGGTATAATAAGAATGGATAAGATGGAATATCCATATATTCGAATAATTAAAGTATAGCCTTAACCTGGATATCCACCATGGTCCCGTGGGGTGGACTAAAGGGTTTAGATATATGTGGCTATAAGTATTGTGCTAGTGTGTGTTTTGCAGTTTAACAGATCCAGGTACAACAAGAAAAAAGCAACAGCACTAATGGACTTGGAAGAAGGAATGTGCATAGAGTGATAAACAACAGTAAGTGGAGGTAGGCAACAGTAGCAACATCAGTAAGTGGATTGCACGAATAGGACTATGTTGTTCTTCTTGTTTTTCTCTTTGTTAAACAGATGCAAGGTGGAGGAAGGAAATAATAGAGTGATAAAAAGATGGTTGCTGGATGTTTATACTACTGTTTGTTTGTTTTTGTGCGAGTTTTCTGTTTGATTTGTGTATGTTAAGTATGGAAGCTGGAAAGACTGTTGAATATGGAAAGGCTGTTGAGTATGGAAGCTGGAAAAAAAAACAATGAGACACTCATGCAATCAAAATGCTTTATTCAAGAGGGCAAAAAATATTTTTGGCAGATTTAAAGTCTGGAAATACCTAAAGACCAGAATTGTTGAAGCTTGCTGTTGAGTATGTAAAAAGGATCTGCATGCCCTGTATATGTAAAAAGGATAAAGGAGCTTTAATCTGTACCGCATATGAGCTTTCTTGGGCTAGTGAATTAAAGCTGCAATGCACAGCATATAAGACTTGAAAAGATCCAGAATATAAGACAAGATGATACAACCACTGGAATAACTCCACGCAAACAGCAATCTCCAGCAAATTTAATAAAGAGCAATTACCAAAAAATGCATTGAAAGCTTATTTTGATTATGTTTTATTTTGTTTGTAAATTAAAGGATGGGTGTAAAAGGGGAAATGGTAGAGTATAGTTTGTAAAAATGGTATTCCTCCGCCAAAAGAGAGGGCTTTGATTATAATAAAACAAATTTCCTAAAAAAAAGAAGAATAAGAAGAATAAGAAGAATAAGAAGAAAAAGAAAAATAAGATGAATAAGAAGAAATAAAAGAATAAGATGAATAATAAGAATAAAAAGAATAAGAAGAAAAAAACAATAAGAATAATAAGAAAAATATTAAGAATAAAAAGAAAAATAATTATAAGAAGAATAATTAGAATAAAAAAAATAAGTAGATTAAGAAGAACATGATGAATAAGTAGAATAAAAAGAATAAGAAGAATAAGAAGAATAAGAAGAATAAAAGAATAAGAAGAATAAGAAGAATAAAAATAATCAGATGAATTAGAAAAATATAAAGAATAATAATAATAATATAAAGAATAAGAATAAAAAGAAAAATAAGAAGAATAAAAAAAATAAGATGAGCAAGTAGAATAATAATAATAATAATAATAATAATAATAATTAGAAAAATAAAAAGTATAAGAAGAATAAAAAAAATAAAATAAAAAAAAGAATAAGAATAATAAGAATAATAAGAATAATAAGAAGAATAAAAAAATAAGAATAATATGAAGAATAAGAAGAATAAAAAGAATAAGAAGAATAATAAGAATAAGAAAAAAAGAAGAATAAGAAGAATTAAAAGAATTAGAAGAAATAAAAGTATATAAAGAATAAAAATAATAATAAGTAGAAAAAGAATAATAATAAAAATATGAAGAATAAAAAAATATGAAGAGAAAGTAGAGTAGTAAAAATAATAATAATAATAAAAAGAATAAGAAGAATAAAAAAAATAAGAAACATAATAAGTATAAATAAAATAATAAGAAGATTAAGAAGAATGAGAAAAATAAGAAAAATAAGAAAAATAAGAAGTATAAGAGGAATAAAAAACAAAAGAAGAATAAAAAGAATAAGAAGAATAAGTAGAATATGAAGAATAAGAAGAATAAGAAGAATAAGAAAAATAAAACGAATAAAAGAATTAGAAGAAATAGAAGAATAAGATGAATAAGAAGAATAAAAAGAATAAGAAGAAAAAGGACAAAAAGAAGAATAAGAAGAAGAAGAATAATATTAATAATATTAATTATAAGACGAATAAGAAAAATAAGAAGAATAAGAAGAATAAATAGATTAAGAAGAATAGAAAAAATAAGGAGGATAAGAAGAATACGAAGAATAAAAAGAATCAGAATAATATAACGAATAATAATAATAATAATAATATGAAGAATAATAATAATAAGAAAAATAAGAAAAATCAGAAAAATAAGAAGAATAAAATAAATAAGAAGAGTAAGTACAATAAAAATAAAAATAATAAGAAAAAGAATAAAAAGATAAGAATAAAAGGAAGAAAAAGAAGAAAAAGAAGAATAAGAAGATAAGAATAAAAGGAAAAATAAGAAGAATAATAAGAATAAAAAATAATAAGAAGAATAAGAAGGATAAGATGAATAAGAGGAATAAGAAGAATAAGAAGAATAAGAAGATTATGAAGAATAAGAAGAATTTGTTCCGTCTAGATGCTTTATTTTTTTGAAAAATGGTTGTAAAATGGGAAAGGGTAGACGTAGTTTGTAAAAATGGTATTCCTTCGCCAAAAGAGAGGGTTATAATAATAAAACAAATTGAAAAAAAAAGAAGAAAAAGAAGAATTAGATGAATAAGAAGAATAAGAAGAATCAAAAGAATTAGAAAAATATGAAGAATAATAATAATATGAAGAATCTGAATAATAAGAAGAATAAAAAGAAAAACAAGAATAAAAATAATAAGAAGAGTAAGTGGATTAAAAAGAATATAAATTATAATAAGAATAAGAATAAGACAAATATGAAAAATAAGAACAATAAGAAGAATAAGAAGAATAAGAAGAATAAGAAGAATAAGAAGAATAAGAAGAATAAGAAGAATAAGAAGAATAAGAAGAATAAGAAGAAGAATATGAAGATTATGAATGATAAAAAGAATAAAAAGAAAAATAAAAATAAAAATAATTAGAAGAGTAAGTAGAATAAAAAGAATATAAATAAGAATAAGAATAAGAAGAATAAGAAAAAAAGAATGAGAAGAAAATAAACAATAAGAAAAATAAGAATATAATGAAAAATAAAAAAAATGAAGAATAAGAAGAACAAAAAGAATAATAAGAATAAGAAGAATACGAACAATAATAAAAATATAAAGAATAACAAGAATAAGAAGAATAAAAATAATAAGATGAATAAAAAGATTAAGAAGAATAAATAGAATAACAAGAATAACATGAAAAAGAAGAATAAGAAGAATCATAAGAATACGAAGAATAAGAAAAATTAAAAGAATAAGAAGAATAAAAAGAATATAAAGAATATAAAGAATATAAACAATGAATAAAATAAGACAAATAAGAAGAATAAAAAGAATAAAAAGAAAAAGAAGAATATGAAGAATAAGAATAATAAATATAATTAGAAGAATTAGAAGAATAAAATGAATAAGAAGAATAAGAGGAATAAGAAGAATGAAAAGAATTTGAAAATTTGGAAGAATGATAATAATATGAAGATTAAGAATAATAAGAAGAATAAAAAGTAAAATAAGAACAAAAATAATAAGAAGAATAAGTAGATTAAAAAGAATATTAATTATAATAAGAATAAGAAGAAAAAAACAAATATGAAGAATAAGATCAATAAGAAGAATAAGAACAATAAGAAGAATAAGAAGAATAAGAAGAATAAGAAGAATAAAAGATTATGAATGATAAGAAGAATAAAAAGAAAAAGAAAAATAAAAATAATTAGAAGAGTAATTAGAATAAAAAGAATATAGAGAATTATAAGAATAAAAAGAATAAGAAGAATAAGAAGAAAAAAAGAATAAGAAGAATAAGAAGAAAAAAAGAATAAGAAGAAAAAGAAAAATAAGAAGAATAAGAGGAATAAGAAAATAAGTAGAATAAGAAAAATATAAAGAATAATAAGGATAAGAAGAATAAAAAAGAATAAGAAGAATAAGAAAATAACAAGAATAAAAAGAATAAGAATAATAAGAAGAATAAGAAAAATATGAAGAATAAGATAAATAAGTAGAATAAGAAGAATAAGAAGAATAAGAAGAATAAGAATATTATGGAGAATCAAAAGAATTAGAAATATTTGAATAATAATAATAATAATAAGATTAAGAATAATAAGAAGAATACAAAGAAAAACAATAATAAAAATAATAAGAAGAGTAAGTAGATTAAAAAGAATATAAATTATAATAAGAATAAAAATAAGAAGCCAAAAATGAAGAATAAGAACAATAAGAAGAATAAGAACAATAAGAAGAATTAGAAAAAAATGACGATTATGAATGATAAGATGAATAAAAAGAAAAAAAATGAATAAAAATAATTAGAATAGTAAGTAGAATAAAAAAGATTATAAATAATTATAAGAATAAGATGAATATGAAGAATATGAAGAATAAGAAGATAAAAAGAATAAGAAGAAAAAGAACTATAAGAATATAAAGATGAATAAAAAGATAAAGAAAAAAAAGAAGAATAAAAAAAACAAGAAGAATAAAAAGAATAAGAATAATAAGAAGAATACAAACAATAAGAAGAATACGAAGAATAAGAAGAGTAAGAAGAATAAAAATAATAAAATGAATAAGAAGAATAAAAAGATTAAGAACAATAAAAAGAATAACAAGAATAATATGAAAAAGAAGAATAAAAAGAATAAGAAGAATAAGAAGAATACAAAGAATAAGAAGAATAAAAAGAATAAAAAAAATAAAAAAAATATAAAGAATATTAACGATAAATAGAATAAGATGAATAAGAAGAATTACAAGAATAAGAAGAATAAGAAGAATTAGAAGAATAAGAAGAATAAGAAGAATAAGAAGAATTAGAAGAATAAGAAGAATAAGAAGAATTAGAAGAATTAGAAGAATAAGAAGAAAAGATGAATAAGAAGAATAAAAAGAATCAAAAGAATCAAATGAATTAGAAAAATATGAAAAATAATAATAATATGAAGATTAACAATAATAAGGAGAATAAAAAGAAAAACAAGAATAGAAATAATAAGAATAGTAAGTAGATTAAAAAGAATATAAATTATAATAAGAATAAGAAGAATAAGACAAATATTAAAAATTAGATCAATAAGAAGAATAAGAACAATAAGACGAATAAGAAGAATATGGAGATTATGAATGATAAAAAGAATAAAAAAAAAAAGAAGAATAAAAATAAATAAAAGATTAAGTAGAATAAAAAGAATATAAATAATTATAAGAATAAGAAGAATAAGAAGAATATGAAGAATAAGAAGAAAAAAAGAATAAGAAGAAAAAGAATAATAAGAAGAATAAGAATTTAAAGAAGAATAAAGTGATAAAGAATAAAAATGAAGAATAAGAAGAATAAAAAGAATAAAAATATTAAGAAGAATAAGAAGAATACGAATAATAAGAAGAATATAAAGAATATAAAAAATAAATAAAATAAGATGAATAAGAAGAATTAGAAGAATAACAAGAATAAGAATAAGAAGAAATAGAAGAATATGAAAATAAAAAAAATAAGAAGAATACAAATAAAAAGAAGAATAAGAAGAATAAGAAGTATAAGAAGAATAAGAAGTATAAGAAGTATAAGAAGAATAAGATGAAAAAAAATAATAAGAATATTAAAAATAATAATAAGATTAAAAGAATAACTATAATAACTATAATAAAAAGAATAAGAATAATAAAAATAAAAAGAATAATAAGAACAATTAGATTAATAAGTAGAAAAAGATGAATTAGAAGATTAACAAAACTAATAGATTAGAAGAATAAAAAAATAAGAAAAATAATAAGATTAAGAAAAATAAGAAAAAAAAATTAGAAGAATATCAAGATTAAAAAGAATATAAAGAATAATAACTATAATAAAAAGAAAAAGAAGAACAAAAAGAATTTTAGAATAAGCAAAATACGAACAATAAGAAGAATACAAATAATAAAAATAATAAAAATAATAAAAATAATAAAAATAATAAAAATAATAAAAATAATAAAAATAATAATAATAATATGAAGAATAAGAATAAAATATAGTATTAGAATAAGAAGAATTAAAATAATAAAAAAAACAACTATAAGAAGAAAAAGATGAATAGGGATAAAAAGAAAAATAAGAAAAATAAGAAAAATAAGAAAAATAAGAAAAATAAGAAAAATAGGAAAAATAAGAAAAATAAAAAAAAATAAAAAAAAATAAAAATAAGAAAAATAAGAATAATGAGAAAAATAAGAAAAATAATAAAAATAAGAAAAATAAGAAAAATAATAAAAATAAGAAAAATAAAAAAATAAAAAATAAAAAATAAAAAAAATAAGAAAAATAATAATAATAACAAAAAATAATAATAATAATAATAATATGAAGAATAAAAATAATAAAAAAAATAAGAAGAATAAATAGTATAATAAGAAGAATAATAAGAATATGAAGAATATGAAGAATAAGAAGAATAAGAAAAATAAGTAGAATAATAAGAATTAGAAGAATATGAAGAATATGAAGAATAAGAAGAATAAGAAAAATAAGTATAAGAAGAAGAAAAGAACAAGAGGAAGAATTAGAAGAATAATAAAAAGAATAAGAAGAATAAGAAGAAGAATAATAAAAATAAAAATAATAAGAATAATAAGAAGAATAATAAGTAGAATAATAAGAATAATAAAATAATAAGAAGAATAAGAATAATAAGAAGAATAAATTATAAGAAGAATGCGTTGAATAAGAAAATAAAAAAATAAAAAGTATGAGTGGAATAAAAAGAATAAGAATAATTAGAAGAATAAGAAGAATCATAAAAATAAAAAGAATAAGATGAATAAGAAGAATAAGAAGAAAATGTAAAAAAAAAGAATAAGAAGAATAAGAAATACAAGAAAAATAAAAAGAATTAGGAGAATAATAAGAATAAGAATAATAAGAAGAATAAGAAGAATAAGAAGAATAAGAAGAATAAGATAAATAATAAGAATAAGAAAATATGAATAATAATAATAATAATAATATGAATTAGAAGAATAATATTAATAAAAAGAAGAAAAAATAGAAAAATAAGATGAATAAGAAGAATAAAAGAATAAAAAAATAAGAATAAGAAGAATAAATAGAATAAGAAGAAAAAGAAAAATAATAAGAATTATAAGAATAAGAAAAATAAAAAAGAATAAGAAAAATAATAATAAATTAAAGAATAACAAGAATAAAAAGAATAATAATAAAAAAAACATTAAGAAGAAAAATAAGAAAATTAAGGAAGAATTAGAAGAATAGGAAGAATAAGAAGAATAGGAACAATAAGAAGAATCATAAGAATCAAAAGAATAAGAAAAAAAAATTTATTCTTCTAATTCATCTTATTCTTATTATTCTTATTATTATTCTCATTATTTTAATTCTTCTAATTTTTCTTACTCTTCTTGTTATTCTTATTTTTCTTTTTCTTCTTATTCTTTTTATTCTTCTTTTTCGTCTTATTCTTCTTATTCTTCTGATTCTTCTTAGTCTTCTTATTCTTCATATTCTTCTTATTCTTCTTATTCTTTGTATTCTTTATATTCTTCTAAGTATTTTAATTATTCTTTTTCTCCTAATTCTTCTAATTCCAATTTTTCTTATTCTTCCTATTCTTGTATTCTTTGTATTCTTTGTATTTTTCTAAGTATTTTAATTCTTATTATTCTTTTAATTCTTCTAATTCCACTTTTTTTAATTATTCTTATGCTTCATTGCCATTATATTTTTATTAATCTTCTTTTTCTTTTATTATTCTTTATTTATTGTACTTCTTATTCTTTTAAATCTTTTTATTTTTCTTATTATTTTTATTCTACTTATACTTCTTATACTTTTTATTCTTCTTATTCTCTGTATTTTACTTATTCTTCTTATTCTTGTTATTCTTATTTTTATTATTTTTATTCTTCTTTATCTTCTTATTTTTCTCATTCTACTTTTATTTTTATTCTTTTTATTCTTCTTATTCTTTTTAATTTTATTATTCTTCTTAAAATTTTTTTTCTTCTTATTATTTTAACTATTCTTATTTTTATTATTCTACTTATATTTCTATTTCTTTTTATTCTTTTTATTCTTCTTATTATTGTTTTTTTATAATCTTTTTATTCTTCTTATTCTTCTTATTCTTCTTTTTCTTTTTATTCTTTTTATTCTTCTTATTATTCTTTTTATTCTTCTTATTATTCTTATTATTCTTATTATTCTTATTATTCTTATTATTCTTATTCTTCTTATTCTTCATATTCTTCTTATTTTACTTATTCTCCTTATTTTCCTCATTCTTCTTTATCTTTGCATTCTTATTCTTCATATTTTTTTATTCTTCTTATTCTTCGTTTTCTTTTTATTGTTTTTATTATTTTTATTCTTCTTATTCTTCTTATTTTTCTTATACTAATTTCTATTTTTTTAATTTTATTATTCTTCTTATTCTTCGTATTTTTATTCTTCTTTCTCTAATAATTTATCTTATTGTTATAATTCTTATTTTTCTTATTATTCTGCATAGTCTACTTAGTTTTTTATTCTTCATATTTTTCTAAATCTTCTTATTCTTCATTTTTTCTTATTCTTATTATTCTTCTTATTCATTTTATTCTTCTTATTCTTTTAATTCTTTTAATTCTATTTATTCTTCTTATTCTTTCTAATGCTCTTATTTTTTTTTATTCATCTAATTCTTCTAAGTCTTCTAATTCTTCTGATTCACCTTATTTTTGATATTGTTCTTATTCTTCTTATTTTTCTTATTTACTTATTTTTTTATTCTTTTTATTCTTCATATTCTAATTATTCTTCTTATTGTTCATATTCTTCATATTCCTTTTATTCTTCTTATACTTCTTATTCATCTTATATTTTGTATTCTTCTTATTCTTCTTATTTTTCTTATTGTTATTATTTTTTTATTCTTATTATTCTTCAAATTCTTCTTAATCTTCTTAATCTTCTTATTCTTTTTATTCTTCTTATTCTTGTTATTCTTCAAATACCTGTAATACTTTTTATTCTTTTTATTCTTCTTTTTTTTATTCTTCTGATTCTTCTTATTCTTCTTTTTCTTATCATTCATCATATTCTTTTTTTTTCTTTTTATCTTATTTTATTATTCTTATTATTCTACCTATTTATATTATTCTTCTTATTAATCTTATTCTTCTTATTCTTATTATTCTTATTATTCTTCTTATTCTTCTTTTTTATAATTTTTCTTTTTCTTTCTTATTCTTCTTTTTGCTGTTATTCTTGTTATACTTCGTTTTTTTATTCTTTTTTATGTTTTTATTCTTTTTAATTTTTTTAGTTATTCTTATTCTTCGTATTCTATTTATATTCTTATTTTTGTTATTCTTCTTTTTCTTTTTATTTTTCTTCTTCTTTTTATTCTTCTTACTATTTTTATTCTTTTTATTTATCTTATTCTTATTATTCTTCTTATTCTTATTATTCTTTTATTGTTCTTATTCTTATTATTCTTATTATTCTTATTATTCTTATTATTCTTCTTATTCTTCTTATTCTTCTTATTCTTCTTATTCTTTTTATTCTTCTTATTCTTATTATTCTTCTTATTCTTCTTATTCTTCTTATTCTACTTATTCTTCTTATTTTTCTTATTTTTCTTATTCTTCTTATTCTTCTTTTACATCTTATTCTTCTTATTCTTTTTTTTTCTTAGTATTATAATTTTTCTTCTTATTCTCCATTTTCTTCTTTTTTTCTTATTCTTTTGTTCATCTTATTCTTCTAATTCTTATTATTTTTCTTATTCTTATTATTATTATTATTATAATTCTTTTTATTCCTTTTAATCTTCTTTTTTAATAATCTTCTAATCGTTCTAATACTTCTAATTCTTATAATTCTTCTCATTATTATAATTCTTTTAATTTTTTTAAATCTTTTAATTCTTCTAATTCTTATAATTATTATAATTTTTCTAATTCTTTTTATACTTCAATTTTTTATTATCATTCTTATTCTTCTTATTCTACTTTTATTCTTATTCTTCTTATTCTACTTTTATTCTTATTCTTCTTTTCTTTTTATTCTTCATATTCTTCGTTCTCTTCGTATTCTTCTTATTTTTCTTATATTCTTATTCTTCTTATTCTTTTTATTCATCTTATTCTTCTTATTTTCTTATTCTTATTATTTTTCTTATTCTTCTTATTCTCTTATTCTTCTTATTCTTATTATTCATCTTATTCTTCTTATTCTTTTTATTCTTTTTATTCTTTATATTAATCTTATTCTTAATATTTTGCTTATTGTTCTTTGTCTAATTATTCAAGTTATTCTTCTTATTCTTCTGATTCTTCTGATTCTTCTTATAACTCATATTATTATTATTATTTTCTTTATTCTTATTATTCTTATTCTTCTTATTTTTAATTTCTTCTTTTCTTCTTATTCATATTTTTTTCTTTTTCTTCTTTTATATGTTTTTTTTATTCTTATAATTCTTCTTATACTTCTTATTTTTATTATTCTTGTTATTCTTCTTATTATTCATATTATTATTATTATAATTAATCTACTTAGTATTCTAATTAATTTTATTATTCTTATTTTTATTATTTTTATTATTCCTCAAAATCTTTTTTTTCCTTTTCTACTTATTATTTTTATTCTTATTATTCTTCTTATTATTGTTAATTCTTCGTGTTTTAATTATTCTTGTTATATTTCTTATTCTTCTTATTCTTATTATTATTATTATTCGTATTCTTCTAATTCTTCTTATTCTTCTTATTCTTCTAAATCTTCTTATTCTGTTTATTTTTCTTATTCTTCTTATTTTTCTTATTGTTATTATTATTTTTATTCTTTTTATTTTTGTTATTCTTATTTTTTTAAATGTTTGTTTTATAAATATGAAATCCCTCTCTTTTAAAGGATGGATACCATTTTTACAATATAGAACTACCCAAATCTCTTTTACATGCGTGAGTAAAATAAAATAAACAAGAGAAATTGCATTATGCTTGATGTGACTATTCTTTTCCTAACTCTAAATACAGAAATTCACATTGATTATGTACTTAAACTAATTATTATTCTTCATATTCTTTTTAATATTCTTATTCTTCTTAATCTTCTTATTATTCTTATTCATCTTATTCTTCTTACTATTATTATTATTATTACATTTTTCTTCTTCTTCTTCTTCTTATTCTTCTTAATTATTTTATTCTTCTTATTCTTTTGATTCTTCTTATTCTTATTATTCTACTTATTCATCTTATTTTTTTATTCTTCTAATTCTTATTTTTATTATTATGCTTATATTAAATTTTATTTTTATTTTTCTTTTTCTTATTATTTTTTTCATTACTCTTAATCTTCTTATTTTTCTAATTTTACTTAATCTCATTATTCTTTTTATTCTTCTATTTCTTTTTATTATTCTTATTTTTATTAATCTTATAATTCTTATTATTTATCTTATTCTTCTTATTCTTCTTTGTATATTTATTCATCTTATTCTTATTATTGTTTCTTTTCTTATCATTCTTATTATTCTTCTTATTCTAGTTAATCTTCTTATTCTTTTAAGTATTCTAATTCTTCTAATTGTACTTATTTTTTTTATTATTCTTTTTTTTCTTATTCTTTTTATTTTATTATTCATATTATTTTAATATTTGAAATCTTTCTTTTCATCTTACTCTTCTTATTCTTTTTATTCTTTATATAATTCTAAGTCTTTTAATTCTGCTTGTTCTCCTAATTAATAATAATAATAATTATTATTATTATTATTCTTATTAATCTTATAAATCTAACTCTTCTTATTTTTTTATTTCTTATTCTTCTTATTCTTGTTATTCTTCTTTTCTTCTTATTCATCCTAGTCTTCTTATTCTTCTTATTCTTCGTATTCTTTTTATTCTTTTTATTCTTCTTATTCTTTTAATTCATCTTATTCTTCTTATACTTCTTATTCTTTGTATTATTTGTATTCGTTTAAGTTTTTTACATTTTTATTGTTCTCCTAATTTTTCTAATTACTCTTTTTTTATTCTTCTTATTATTCTTTTTATTCTTATTCTTCTTATTCTTCTTATTTTTCTTTTTCTTCATAGCCTTTGTATTCTTCTTAATTTTCCTATTATTCTATTCTTGTTTACTTCTTATACTTCTTATTCTTCTTTTTCTTTTTATTATTCTCAAACGTCTTATTCTTTTATTTTCTTATTATTCTTATTCTTTTTATTCTTTCTATTCTACTTATTATTCTTTATCTTTTTAATCTTCTTATTCTTATTATTGTTCTAATCTTTGTTATCTTTTGATTCTTCTTATTCTATTTATTCTTCTTATTTTATATTATTTTATTATAATTCTTATCGTTCGTATTCTTTTTATTCTTATTATTATTCTAACTCTTATTATTTTTATTATTCTACTTATATTTCAAATTGTTCTTATTTTTTTTATTTTTTTTATTATTCTTATTCTTTATATAGTTCTTTATCTTCTAATTCTTTTTATTCTTCTTATTATTCTTATTATTTTTATTCTTCTTATTCTTCTTTTTCTTTTTATTCTTCTTATTCTTCTTTTTCTTATTATTCTTATTATTATTCTTATTATTATTATTTTTCTTATTCATCTTATTCTTCTTATTCTTTTTATTCTTCTTATTTTTCTTATTTTTTTTATTCTTCTTATACTTCTTATTCTTCTTTTCCTTCTTATTGTTTTTATTTTTTTTTATTCTTCTTATTCTTATTATTATTTTTATTATTCGTACTCTTTTATTCATCTAATCTTTCTTATTATTCTCATTCTAATTTTATTTTTATTCTTCGTATTTTTATTATTCTCATTGTTTTGCTTATTCTTTTTATTCTTCTTATTCTTATAATTTTTCTTATTCATATTAATCTTCTTATGCATTTTTATTCAACATATTATTCTTATTCTTCTTATTCTTCTTATTCTTTTTATATTTCTTATTCTTTTTATTCATCTTATTCTTTTAATTCTTCTTATTCTTATCATTCTTCTAATTATTCTTATTCTTTTTATTCTTGTTAATCATCTTATTCTACTATGTTTTCTTATTCTTCTAATTTTTCTTATTTTCCTTATTCTTCTTATTATTCTTATTCTTTTAATTAATATTATTATACTTCTTCTTCTTATTATTCTTATTTTTATAAATTCTTTTTCTTCTTCTTAATCTTCTTATTCTTCTTATCCTTATTATTCTTTGTATTCTTCTTATTCTTCTTATTCTTCTTATTCTTCTGATTGTTTATATTCTTCTAAGATTTTTAATTCTTTTTGTTATTTTAATTATTCTAATTCTTATTGTTTTTATTATTCTTTTTATTTAACTTATTCATCTAACACTTCTTTTTCTTCTTTACTTCTTTACTTCATATACTTCTCATTCTTATTATTCTTCTCATTCTACTTATTCTTTTTATTCTTCTTATTCTTCGTATTCTTTTTATTCTTTTTTTTCTTCTTAATCTTTTTATTCTTCTTTTTTCTTACTTTTTTATTCTTCTTATTCTTCTTATTCTTCATTTATTATTTTCTTCTTATTCTTCTTATTTTTCTTATACTTCTTATTTTTATTCTTCTACTTCTTATTTTTATTCTTCTTATTATTTTTATGCTTATTCTTATTATTTATCTTATTATTCTTATTGTTTTAATTCTTCTTAATCTTCTTATTCGACTTATTATTATTATTATTATTATTCTTATTCTTATTCTTTTTATTCTTCATATACTTTTTATTCTTCTTATTCTTCTTATTCTTCTTTTTCTTTTTATTCTTCTTATTTTTCTTCATCTTTTTATTCTTCTAATAATTCTTATTATTTTAATCTTTTTATTCTTCTTATTCTTTTGATTATTCTTTTTCTTCTTATTCATCTTTTTATGTTATTATTTTTAATCTTCTTATTCTTCATATTATTATTCTTACTATTCTACTTGTTATTATTTTTCTTATTCTTATTATTCTTCTAATTTGTCTTATTCTTCTTATTTTTCTAATTCTACTTTTTCTTTTTATTCTTATTATTCTTCATATTCTTATTATTCTTATTATTCTTCTTAATATTCTAATTCTTCTTATTCTTATTATTCTTATTATTCTTCTTATTTATTTTATATTCTTATTCATCTTATTTTCTTATTCTTCTAATTCTTATTATTCATCTATTTTTTTTATTCTTCTTAATCTTCTATGTCTTCTAATTCATTTTAATTAAACTTATTTTTTATTCTTCTTATTCTTCTTATTTTTTAAATTTTTATTATTCTTATTATTCTTCTTTTTATTCTTCTAATTTTTCTTACTATCCTTACTTCTTATTCTTCTTATTCTTCTTATTCTTCCTTTTCTTTTGAATCTTCTTTTTCTTTTTATTATTCTTATTTTTTTATTATTCTTATTTTTTTATTCTTTTTGTTCTTTTATTCTTTATATTCTTATAAGTATTTTTTTTATTCTTGTTCTCCTAAATCTTCTAATTTCACTTTTTCTTTGTCTTCTTTTTCATCTTATTTTAAGCATTCTTTGTATTCTTCTAAGTATTTTAATTCTTCTTGTTCCCTTATTTCTTCTAATTCCACTTTTTATTATTTTTCTTATTCTTCTTTACTTATTGTACTTCTTAATCTTCTTTACTTATTGTACTTCTTATTCTTCTGATTCTTTTTATTTTTCATATTCTTTTTATTCTTGTTATACATCTAATTCTTCTTATTCTTCTTATTATATGTAATTTACTTATTCTTCTTTTTCTTGTTATTCTTCTTATTCTTCTTAATATTTTTATTCTTCTTATTCTTCTTATTCAACTTTTCTTCTTATTCTTTTTAATTTTTTTAATCTTTCTTATTATTTTTATCCTTCTAAATATTCAAACTCTTCTTATTCTTATTATCTACTTAGTTTCTTAATTCTTTTAATTCTTTTAATTCTTCTTATTTTTCATATTCTTTATATTATTCTTATTCTTCTTATCTTCCTTATTCATCTTATTATTATTATTATTATTATTATTATTCTTCATATTCTTCTTATTCTCCTTATTCTTCTTTATCTTCTTATTCTTATTCTTCTTATTTTTTTATTCTTCTTATACTTCCTTTTCTTTTTATTGTTTTTATAATTTTTATTCTTCTTATTTTTCTTATTCTAATTTTCTTTTTTTTCTTATTATTATTATTATTCTTCTTTTTATTCTTCTTTTTCTAATAATTCATCAAATTCTTATAATTCTTTTTTTTTTCTTATTATTCCTGCATAGTCTACTTATTCTTTTTATTCTTCTTATTCTTTTTTTTAAACAGCATTTATTAATTATAACTATCACTTTTAGAGGAGGAATACCATTTTACAACCTACTTGCTTGCTACCCGTAGCCCTTTACACCATTTTCTCCTACACTAAGCATTAGCTATTGTAAATGTAATAAAACATAGACAAACAAATGCTGATTTTCCTAAGAGTATGATTTTGAGTCTTTATGCTGATTCTAATCCATTTCTGAACCACATAGAGATCGATTTTTATCTTCTTTAGTAATTTTCAGCATTGTATTAAACTGCACTTTGATGCTTGTAGAAATGTCATTCTTTATCCTTCGATCCCTTACTTCCAACCAGCTAACTTTCCCTTCCTGAACCTCAACTTTGTCTAACAGCTTTATATAAACTGGATCTGCAAAATTTTGATTTTGCAGCAAGTCTATGTTAAGCATGGTGATAGCACTTGGAATCCTCCGTGGGCATCCTTGTACCTGTCACCTGCATACATGCCACAGACACCAAAAAATTCCAGCCTCCATGGTGATAGCACTTGGATCCTTGTCACCTGCATAAATGTCACAGACACAAAAAATTCTAGCCTCCAGCATTCTTCTGGTTTTCATTCTCTCCATTCTGTTCCTCAGACCAGTAAGTTTCTATTTTCAGACACTCCATAGCAGCTTTTTGTTGCTCCAACTTGTGCTTAGTAGCTGTCTATATTATACCCAACCTAGCCTACTTTTATGGACATCTAAATTACCTTAACATTATAACACAATCTGTAGTAACTTATGAAACCAACCACTCCTAACCTTAAACTGTTTAACATGACCACATCAAAACAAAGTTTAAACAAGCTTATGTACTATAGACAGGAAAGACTTGTGCGCATGATCTTTCTTCCTGTTTTAGGTGACCTTGCTGCTAAGAAAAAACAAAACAACCAGATCCACATCTATTTTCTACCGTGAAATTCCGAACAATAAGAATATATAAATAAACAATGACTTGAGCAGGAAATTATTCAATTATGCAAAGTCTTCCTTCAGGACCAGGAAGACTTGAGCGATCTGAAAACTACCCTGTGCTACTATAAGAAAAAAGAAATTGAAAAATCACAGTGATGTTGAGATCTTATGATTTTTAGTTATTCGGATGTATTGGAATTCTTTTTTATCTAGTTTTATAATTCCTTTAAATCTCTTTGGAAAAGAGACTTCGTCATATACATGAGGCTCTTTAAATTTTCCTTCTTTTGCTAATTTATCTGCTAAGGCATTTGCTTCCCTATATATGTGCATGGGTGATGCATTTAAGGATATTAATAATTTATTAATTTTCTCTAACTCTTCTTCCAATTTCTATAGGCTACTTTTGTTATTTACTAAGTCTACCAATATTTTAGAGTATATTTGTATATCTATATTTGTTAGCTCTTTAGAATAACATATTCTAAGACCATCCATTAATGCTAATATTTCTGCGTGGAGGGCAGATGACGCATTATTGGGACCTGAGAAGGCAAATATCAAGTGACCACCACAGTCCCTTAAGGCGCCTCCTCCACCAGCTAGTCTTATGTTCCTGTCAAAAATACCATCAGTGTTTAGAGCTAATCTATTTTTTTCTGGTTTTTCCCATTTAACTACTATGATTTTTAGTGGCTTTGTTTTGGAAATCGTGAGATTCCAGAATTTTAGATTGTGAGATTCTAGGAGAGGGCTCTGAAGTGCAAGTGGTGAGGATTCCAAGGTGGATTTTATTTCAGTCTTTATTGCTTTCCATATGTTTTCAGGGTCCATTCTGTGACCTTCATATCTACTATTATTCCTAGCTTTCCATATACAGCAGATAGCAATGTGAGGTATGTATTTTTAAGCCATTCCTGAGAGCTATGTTGGAAGCGCGCATTACTCCATTTAATTAATTTATTTCTAAGAGGGATACATGCATGTTTTAATCCAATTTATGATTTTAGTCTTCTCTATATTTCGATGGCTACCTTCCCTTGAGAAAACAGGTGATCAAGCAATTCTTGTTTTTGCAAACAGCATTCACATCTCGAGGCAATTTGTATGCCTTTTGTTTTTATGTTTTCATCTAAAGGAATAATATTTGAGAGAACTTTCCATGTATTAGTTTTTATTTTTTGACTATTATCATTATCCCATATCCATTTGAATAAAGGTTGGATTTCCTTTCTACTTCTAACTTTTTCTTTTATGATTTTAAGTGAAAATGATCCATCTGCACTCAAAGTCCATTTCCAACCACTTCTTATTCTTCTTATTCTTCATATTCTTCTTAATTTTTTTATTCTTCTTATTCTTCTTTTTTTTTTCTTTTTTTTCTTATTCTTTTTATTCATCTTATTCATTTTATTCTTCTAAATCTTCTAATTCTTCTTACTATTTTTATTCTTCTTATTCTACTTATTCTTCTTATTCTTTCTATTGTTCTTATTTTTCTTATTCTTCCAAGTCTTTTAATTATTCTGATTCATCTTATTTTTGATATTATTCTTATTCTTCTTATTTTTCTTATTTTTTTATTTTTCTTATTTTTTTTATTCTTCTTATTCTTTTTATTCTATTTATTCTTCTTATTCTTCTTATTCTTCATATTTTTTTTATTCTTCTTATACTTCTTTTTCTTCTTAGACTTCTTATTCTTCTTATTTTTCTTATTTTTGTATTCTTCTTTTTCTTCATATTCTTCATAATCTTTTTATTCTTCATTTTTCTACTTATTCTACTTATTCTTTTTATTCTTTTTATTCTTCTTATTATTCTTATTCTTTTTTACTTTTTATTCTTTTAATACTTTTTATTCTTCTTATTTTTCTTATTTTTCTTATTTTTGTTATTCTTCTTATTTTTGTCATTCATCTTATTCTTTTAATTCTTCTTTTTATCTTATTCTATTATTCATATTATTCTACTTATTTATCTTATTCTTATTCTTCTTCTTATTAATCATATTAATCTTATTCTTCTTATTCTTCATATTCTTTTTTTTATTTTGTTTATTTTGTTTATTTTGTTTATTTTTTTAATTTTTTCTTTCTTATTCTTCTATTTGCTGTTATTATTGTTATTCTCTTATTTTTATTTTTTTTATCTTTTTAGTCTTTTTAAAATTTTTATTCTTCTTATTTTTTGTATTTTATTTATTCTTCTTATTTTTCTTATTCTTCTTTTTTTTATTTTTCTTATATTTCTTATTCTTTTTACACTTCTTTTTTTTCTTATTCTTCTTTTTTTTTATTTTTCTTATATTTCTTATTCTTTTTAATCTTCTTATTCTTTTTATTCTTTTTATTCTTTTTATTCTTTTAATTCTTTTTATTCTTCTTATTCTTATTATTCTTATTATTCTTATTATTCTTATTATTCTTCTTATATTTCCTATTCTTCTTATTTTTTTTATTCTTCTTATTCTTCTTATTCTTCTTATTCTTCTTATTCTTCTTATTCTTTTTATTCTTAGTATTCTTATTATTCTTCTTTTTCTTCTTTTCTTCTTATTCTTTTGTTCATCTTATTCCTCTAATTCTTATTATTTTTATTATTCTTTTTTTTCTTCTTATTATAATACTTTTTATTCCTCTCATTTTTCTTTTTTTCTTAATTGTCTGATTGTTCTAATACTTTTGATTCTTATAATTTTTATAATTCTTTTAATTATTCTAATTCTTTTAATTTTTATAAATTTTCTAATTCTTCTAATTCTTTTAATTATTATAATTCTTCTATTTCTTTTTATACTTCTAATTTTTATTATTCTTCTTATTCTTCTTTTCTTTTTATTCTTCTTATTTTTATTATTCTTCGTTTTCTTTGTATTCTTTGTATTCTTGGTATTTTTCTATTTTTTTTATTCTTTTTATTCTTCTTATTCTTCTAATTCTTCTTATTCTCTTATTCTTATTATTTTTTTTATTCTTTTTTTTTTTGCAAAAGTTTATTTTATTAATAAGAGCCCTCTCTTTTGGTGGATGAAAACCATTTTTACAATCTATGACTACCCTTTTCCCTTTTACACCTTTTAAAAATAAAAGCAAAACACATCTCATAACTCTATTTATCCTATTACTAAATTCCTCACTCCACTTGCTTATTTGCCTTATGCTATCTTACAATCTGTTTATAGATTATTTCTCTGCCACCCTTGTATCTTTGTAGGTTCCTTTCATATATGCACTCCCCTCCTCTGATTTTGCAAAATTTTGGAAGCCGCTATCTCCATTTTTTTTCTTTCCATTCTGTTTATCATTTATTCCTCTCTACACTTGCTTCCTACTACATGTTTATCTCTCCTTTCTATTATTGCATAATATTTGGTAGCCTCTCTATTATTTCTTTTTGTACCTTTCCTCCTCTGTCTTCTATAATCTATGCTTGACCTTGCAAAACATACATAATGCCCAAAACTACTGATATCTGCCCACGGCAGAACCTTCCTTTCTGCCTTAGACTTCCTACCCCTGCATTCAATTCAGCATAGAAAAGTACATGCTTCTATTACAGCCCATAACCCCTTTTACACCCTTATGCTATCACACCCTTAAACATAAAATGTAACATTCAATAGCTACTCTTCTATTTTTGATTTTATCAATATTCGTGCATATTCAGCTTAACTAGCTTTTAATGTTTGGCTTTCTCCCTGCATCACAAGCTAAAGCAGAAAATAGATATTTATGGTGACTATTATCCTTCTTTGTAGTCTCTGCACTTTAGCACACGTGAAGCACAGTCTAGAATATTTATTCTTGCAAATCATAGTTTTATGAACCATTTTTCTGCACTACAAATATGCATGCTTATTATTCTTGCACAACTTTGTCCACCATTTACATATGTTTGCCTCAAGTATGCACTATTTT
The DNA here is from genome assembly GCA_029783825.1 of Sapria himalayana. Classification (NCBI taxonomy): domain Eukaryota; kingdom Viridiplantae; phylum Streptophyta; class Magnoliopsida; order Malpighiales; family Rafflesiaceae; genus Sapria; species Sapria himalayana. The sequence continues at coordinate 493,469 of JAREIK010002563.1, read as the reverse complement.
CATGCATTTTTCCTGCCACTTTGCCTCATATATACATTTGCCCTTATATAGCTTTGCAGTTTCTGCATTTTAAAATACATAAAATATTATCATGCTTAATGTAACTGAATAATTTCCATATTACATTTTCCTATCCCTTCATCTTGACTTATACCTGTAAACCTTAAAACCCAAGCAGAGCCAGTATAACCCCCACAGGACCGGGGAGATTAAAATTCGCTACTGCTTTTTAATTCTAATATATGGAAATTCTACTTTATCTAGAATAATTAGACCATTATATTTTTTTTGGTATATTGGCTTCTTCAAACTCTTGTATTCCTTTCTTAAGACATTTTCTGGCTAATTTATCTGCGACAACATTGGCTTCCCTGTATATATGTTTAATTTTTCCTTTCAAGTCATTTAAGAGACTTTTAATTAACTTTATTTGTTCTTCATATTTCCACATTTTATGTTATTCATGACCAGATTCACTAGTATACTAGAATCCACCTGTACACTTATATTAATATAAGAATTTTCCTTGCATATTTTAAGCCCTTTGTGTAAGGCTAATATTTCTGCAAGCAAAGCTGAGGATGCTTTTTCTTTCATAGTATAGGCTTTTATAACATTGTCTTGCTCATTTCTTATCACCCCTCCTCTCTTTGCCTCACCCATATCCCTGTTAAAGCTATCATTTGTGTTTAAAGCAAGACTTCCCCTTAAAGGTTTTTCCCAACTCACCACACTAACCTCTGGGGTTTTTTTCCTTAATTGCATGTAATCCCCAAAACCTTCTTTTCTCATCTTTGATTTCTCTATTTTTAAGTTTTAATGGAAATCCTGTTGAGATCCATGAACAATCTTTTTTGATTTCTTCTATTATGTGCTCAGCATGCAATTTAATATTTTCGAATCTACTTCTATTCCTAGCTTTCCACATATTCCATACCATGATGGGCAAAATGTAATCCCTTAACCAATTACATACCTTATTCTTTGTATGACTTTTCTTCCATCTCATTAGACTTTTATTTATATCTTCAAGTATGTTGCTTACTTGTGCATCTATCCTCAAAGAGTTCAGACTTCCACCACTTTTTATCCTATTGAAAATAAGTGGTTTACACTTTCTATGTTAGCAAAACAACATTCACACCCGGAAGCTAATTTTATCCCCTTCAACTGAATATTCAAGTCCACGGGAATAACATTTGATAAAAGCTTCCACATAAATACATTCATTTTTTGTTGGATTTCTTTTAACCAGGCTTCCTTAAAGGCCTCTTGACTAATTTTTTTTTTACAAAAATCTTTGCACTTTTAAGTGTGAATTTTTCCTGTGGATTTAGCATCCATCTCCATACATTATTTATTAAGCGTGCATTACTCTCGACTAATTCTTTTTTTTTAATCATCATGTTCCAATTTTTAGATGATTTTTAAGATTCCTACATATATTATTTCCCGAACCATATCTAGCTTTCATATAATTCACCCACAAACTATCATTTTGTTTAAGCCTCAACCAGTTCTTACATGCCCATGCCTTGGCCATATCATTTAATTTAATAAAGCCTAGACCTACTTCCTCCTTTGAGCAGCATATATCTTCCCATTTTTTCCAATGTAACTTATTTTTTCCTAATTTCTTACCCCATGAGAAGTTGGCCATTTCCTTCTCTAAGCTGTTCAAGATCTTCTTTGGCAGCTATAATGACATTATGATGTGTGTTATAGTTCATTGGAGAACATGTTTAATTAATGTGATTCGTCCTGCCATACTTAACATATTCTCCTTCCATCCTGATATTTTCCCACTTAATTTGCTCATTAAAAATGTTAAATATTTTTCTTTCATTCTACCCTCAAATATAGGACGACCTCGGTACATTAATGCCCCTTTATTCTGCTCAAAGCCTGTAATTCTTTTCACTCTTTGAATTGTCCTTTCATGTGCTTTCCTTGAAACCAAAAATTGACATTTATTTTTATTAAGTTGTTGTCCCATTTCTTCCTCTACTGTGTCAAATAGCTTCATCATATTCTTTAATGATTTGCTCCCAGCATTTGGAAAAACAATTATATCATCCACATAAGCTATGCAGCTTATATTCAAAGTATGTCTAGGTTATTTAAATATGGAGATATTTTCCTCGTTCATTTTCTTTTTTAAACTGGTTATTAGTGATTCTTTGTATATATTAAATAGTAATGGAGTTAAAGATCCCCCTACCTAAGCCCCCTAACTGGCATAAATTCACAACCTACATCCCAATTAATTAGAATTTTAACCCATGCACTAGAGATACATCTATACATATAATCTATCCATAATTCTAAAAATCCCATTTTCCTCATCGTGTAGCATAAAATGTCCCATTCTACCCTGTCAAATGCTTTAGACAAATATAACTTCACAATCACATCATGACCCCTAATTTGACTCCTATTTCTTTCATCAGTTCTGCAGTTAAATTGATGTTTTCCATCATTAATTTGTTTTTGATAAATCCTACTTGTTTTGCCAAAATGATGGAGGGAATTACCCTATTTAGTCTACTCTTCAGGACTTTGGTTAGAATTTTATACACCTAATTGCATAAGCTTATAGGTCGATAATCTTTACTTTTTTGTGGATTATCCTTCTTAGGTATCAATACAATATATGAGCTGACCCATGATTTTGTAATCTCTGCTATTGCAAAGACCCAAGAAATTGTGGCTATCAGCTCCTTTTTTATTATCTTCTAGGTTCATTGGAAGAAATCATTATTCCATCCGTCTGGACCCACTGCACTGTCTTTATTTCCACTAAAGACCATGGATTTTATCTCCTCCTCACTTGGGCACTCTTCTAGTATTTTGTTTTGTTCTTTAGATACTCTTCTATTTATTTGTAGTAGTAAAGATTCATCTCATTGTTGGCTGTGTCCACAAAGATGACTTTTAAATTAATCTTCGAAAACTTTCTAAGTTCACCTTCCTCGTCTATCCACCTACCCATGTCATTTTTGATACCTTTTATTTCATGTCTTTGAATTTTTAATTTCACTACTACATTAAAATACTTGGTGTCTCTGTCCCCTTTCTTAAGCCACTTTACTTTGGCCCTCTAATTCCAAAACATTTCTTCCATATGTAGTATTAACTTTGATTCCACATTTGCTTTATTTAACTTAATTCTAGAGGATTCATATTGGTTGTTCTTGTACTCTATTTCTAATTTACTTACTTTAGATTTGGCATCCTGAATGTTCTTGTTTATATTTCCAAATCTTTCTCTGTTCCATCTACCATGTTCATATCTAAGCCTACGTAATTTTGTAGCTAGAACCTGCATGGGGTTCCCATTTGTTGGTTTCTGCCAAGAGTTTCCTACTACTTCATTAAACTCTTTATGCAAGCCCCACATGTTTTGAAATTTAAAAATTTATTTCTTTTCCTCTTTAAATTTAAATCCTAAAAGGAGGGGGGTTGTGAACTGAGCATGTTCTGCTCATATGTTTCACTCTCACCCCTACACAGAAATCCACCCATTTAATGTTATAGAAAAATCGATCAAGTCTAGACCGGATCGTTCACCTATTTTTTCGGTTATTGCACCATGTAAAACTGGGTCCCATGTACTTAGCTTCAATAAGGTTCATATTATTAATTACTTCATTGAATTGAGCTATAGATGAGGGGTCAGGTGACTTTCTCCCTTTTTTCCGTAGCATTTCTAATAACATTAAAGTCCCCTCCTATAATCTATTGAGTATTTTTATCTGCTATCTTTTTCATTTTCTCACATAAATCTTTCATTTTTTTCTTTCAAGTTACTAGCATACACCACCGATAAAATTAAATTAGTGTTATTCTTAAATTTAAAGTTAATGATTTGTTCCAATTCTGAAATTATTTCTATAGCAATATTCTTTTTCCAAAGCAACCATATCTTACCTTTGTTATTAGAGAATGCATTTTCTAGACCTAATTTCTTTTTATATAATTCTAAAGATTCCTTATTAACCATAGGTTCTGCTATTGTTATTATTCGGTTATTATGAATTTTAATTAATTTTTTAATCCTATTTATCGACGGAGTATTTTCTACTCCTCTTATGTTCCAATATAGTCTCTAATACGTAATTGGGTCTAGCCTATGCTTTAGTTGTGCATCTTGACTCATAATACATATTTAAATATTTTTTTCTATCTCTTGAGCCTTTGTACATGGTTGTCTTATCCTGATTATTCTTACTTGCTAGTTTTAATTTACTTACTTGGAGGCTCATTAACTTTAATTCTTCTATCACACTATCTCTATTATTCGGCAAACTTCCCTAGGCTTTTTGAGACATCCTTCTTAAGGCATCTTGTGTCAAAATCAAATCTAGATTTTGCATTTCATTTTGCCTTTCCATGATGGGCCAACTTTTAGCCTCGGTTCCCTCCTCCGAGAGGAGGTGATCATCCTCACCATTGAAATTTATTATTTCATTTTCAAGATCAAATTATGCTGTCTTTTTTGCATTACCCTTCCCGAAACCCTTCCCCCATGCCCTCTCCATTTTATTGCCCCCCCCCCCTAACAATTTCTTTATTCCTATTAACTTTTTCCTTCCTTGTACACTATCTCCATCTTCCTCCCTACCGCCCAAATCTTCTTCCATACTAGCCACAACCCCTACTGCCTCCCTTTCCCCTGATACTTCCTCCCCTCTCCCCCACTCTATGCTGCTAGCTTCTTCTACTGTCTCCCTCCCTCCTAGAACTTCCTCCCCTCCCCCAGCCCTTCCTTCATGCCCTTATTTTCTTCCTCCTCCCAACTCTTTCATTCCTCCATTCCCCTACTACCAGAGACTTTCAGCCCCTCCTCTGCCCTCATCACTTCTATCCTAATTGTCCTATTCTCTATTTTTTTCCCATTTTTCCCCATCTCCCTCAAATCTGTTCTGCCTATTTCTCTTCCCCCCCCCCCCCCAACAATACAATTCAAAACTGAATGACATAGTTTCTTACAGTTTAAACAAAAATGGAGAAGATTTTCAGGACATTCCTCCTGACAATGCCCACATGAGTGTCGACTGCCTACCCACACTTTTTTCAGAATAAGGGTAGAAACATCCAACTCCAAACACACCCTTGCCATGCTTGGCCTTGTCATGTAAGCCATGGTTTCATCCATTATCCAGGGCTTACCCACATAGCTAGCAATATGAAATCGAGAGGATTTACAGAATAAATGAAATGGTATGAGTGGGAGAGAAAACCAAACCAAGACGTGTGCTGATTCTTCCTTATGATTGAATTCGGGTGTCCATTTGAACATCCTCATTGGATATCCCGTGATATTCCATTGCACACGCAACCATAAATGGAGGAAACCCTCCTCCTCATTAGCTTGTATCATAATATGTTTCACGTCATACCATGCTATCCTTACTAACTCCTGAAGCTTCAAGGCTTCAAAAAACACATAGATATCTTTAAAATCAGGGCTCCATGTGAAAATTTTCTGAGAAGTGTGAGATTGAATGGGGTAGTGAGCTTCTCGATATCTTCTTTCGAGAAACAAACTACAGGCACATCTTTCTTGAAGCAAAACATGGGATTAATCATATCAGTCTTCATAATAACTGAAGCAAAACTTTTTTTATTAAATATCTTAGCAAGATTTTCAATTAGTTAAGCTTGAGAGCTTCAACAATGGAGTTTCTCTCTCTACGAAACCCACTTTCTCTCTAAAGAATTATTATTATTATTATTAGTATTCTTATTATTCTTACTATTTTTCTTTATCTTTTTATTCTTCTTATTCTTCTAATTCTTCTTTTTCTTTTTATTCTTCTTATTCTTCTTAATCTTTTTATTATTCTTATTATTCTTATTATTCTGATTTTTCTTATTCTTGTGATTCTTATTTATCTTTTTATTTTTCTTATTCTTCTTATTCTTCTTATTTTATTATTCTTTAATTGTTCTTATTCTTATTATTCTTATTATTCTTATTCTTCTTATTTATCATCTTATTCTTCTTTAATTCATTTTATATTATTATTATTATTATTATTATTATTATTATTCTTCTTATTCTTTTTATATTTATTTTTATTCTTCTTATTTTTCTTATTCTTCATATTATTATTATTATTCTTATTTTTCTTATTTTTCTTATTTTTCTTATTTTTCTTATTTTTCTTATTTTTCTTATTTTTCTTATTTTTCTTATCCTTCTTATTCCTCTTATTCTTATTTTTTTCTTTTCTTCTTATTCTTCTAATTCTTCTAAATATTCTAATTTTTCTTATACTTCGAATTTTAATTATTCTTTTTAATCTTATTATTATTTTTATTCTTCTAATTCTTCTTATTCTTTTTATACTAATTATTCTTTTATAGTTCTTGTTTTTTTTTTCTTTTTATTCTTCTTATTCTTTTTATCCTTCTTATTCTTTTTATTCTACTTATTCTTATTATTCTTCTTATTCTTCTTATTCTTCTTATTCTTCTTATTCTTCTTATTCTTCTTATTCTTTTTATTCTTTTTATTCTTATTCATCTTATTTTTCTTATTATTTTTATTCTTCTTATTGTTTTTATTCTTCTAGGCTTCTTATTTTTTTTCTTCTTATCCTTTTTTTTATTATTCATAGCATTTTATTCTTCTTATTATACAAAATTTTATTATTCTTTTTATTTTTAATATTCTTCTTAATGTTCTTATTCTTCTTATTCTTTTCATTCATCTTCTTCTTCGTATTGTTCTTATTTTTTTTTCTTTTTATTCTTCTTATTCTTCTTATTTTTTTTATTTTTTTTTATTTTTTTTATTTTTTTTATTCTTCTTATTATTCTTATTCTTCTAAATGTTCTAATTCTTCTTATTCATCTAATTTTTCATATTGTTATTATTATTATTATTCTTGTTATTCTTCTTTTTTTCGTATTTTTATTATTCTTTTTATTTTTCTTATTCATATTTTAATTCTTATTATTCTTATACTTCTTATTATTCTTATTCATATTATTCTTGTTATTTTTCATATTCTTCTTATTCTTCATATACTTAGTATTCTTCTTATTCATTTTTATTTTTTATTCTTCTTAATATTTTAATACTGTTTATTCTTCTTTTTTTTATCATTCTTATTATTCATCTTTATCTTGTCATTCTTCTAATTATTTTTATTCTGCTTCTTATATTATTTTTCTTATTCTTATTATTCTACATATTATTCTTATTCTTCTTATTCTTTTTACTCTTCTTATTCTACTTATTCTTATAATTCTATTTATTTTCCTTATTCTAATTATTCTTTTTAATCTTCTTATTTTTCTTATTCTTCTTATTCTTCTTATCCTTTTTATTCTTCAAATTCTTTTAAATCTTCTTATTTTTATAATTCTTTCTTATTCTTCTTTTTAGTGTTATTATTGTTATTATTCATATTTTTTTTATTCATCTTAATCTTCTTATTCTTTTTATTCTTTTTAATCTTCTTATTCTATTTATTCTTCTTATTTTTCTTATTCTTCTTATTTTTCTTATTCTTCTTAGTCTTCTAATTCTTCCTATTCTTCTTCGACTTCTTCTTATTCTTCTTATTCTTCTTATTCTTCTTATTCTTCTTAATCTTCTTATTCTTATTCCTATTCTTCTTATTTTTCTCATTTTTTTTATTCTACTTATTCTTCTTATTCTACTTATTCTTCTTATTCTACTTATTCTTCTTATTCTTAGTATTCTTGGAATTCTTCTTATTCATCTTATTATTCTTTTTTTTCTTCTCTTCATATTCTTCTTATTCATCTTATTCTACTAATTCTTCTTATTCATCTCATTCTTATTCTTTTTATTCATCTTATTCTTATTATTCTTCTTATTCTTCTTATTCTTATTATTCTTATTATTCTTCTTATTTTTCTTATTCTTTTTATTCTTCTTATTCTTCTTCATATTATAATTTTTCTGATTTTTCTTATACTTATTTTCTTTTTATTCTTCTAATTCTACTAATTATTCTCATTCTTCTAAATCTTGTATTTCTTCTAATTCTTCTAATTCTTCTAATACTTCTAATACTACTAATTCTTCTAATTCTTATAATTCTTCTAATTGTTCTAATTCATCTTATACTTCTAATTTTTATTATCATTATTATTCTTCTTATTCTTCTTTTCTTCTTATTCTTCATATTCTTCTTATTCTATGTATTATTCTTAATCTTCATATTCTTCTTATTCTTCATATTCTTTTTATTCTTCATATTCTTCTTATTTAACTTATTTTTCTTATTCTTATTATTATTCTTATTCTTCTTATCATTCTTATTCTTTTTATTCTTCATATTCATCTTATTCTTCTTATTCTTCTTATGCTTCTTTTTATTCTTATTTTCTTATTCTTCGTATTTTTCTTATTTTTCTTATTCTTATTATTCTCTTATAATTATTATTCTTCTTATTCTTTTTATTCATTTTTTTCTTCTTATTATTCTTATTCTTTATTTACTTCTTTTTCTTATTATTGTTCTTTTTAATCTTATTCATGTTATTCTTCTTAACCTTTTTAAACTTTTTATTCTTCTGGTTCTTTTTATTCTTCTTATAATTCATATTCTTATTATTCTTATTATAATTCATATTCTTATTATTCTTATTCTTTTTATTCTTCTTATTATTTTTATTATTCTTATTCTTCTTATACTTATTATTATTATTATTATTATTATTATTATTCTTGTTATTCTTCTTATTCTTCTTATTCTTCTTCTCATTCATATTCTTTTTATTTTATTAAATTTGTTATTCTTCTTATTGTTTTTATTTTTTATCCTTATTATTCTTGTTATTCTTCTTATTTTTATTTTTATTATTATTGTACTTTTTCTTTTTATTCTTTTTATTCATCTTTTTATTTTATTCTTCTTATTATTCTTATTCTTCATATTTTTCTTATTTTTAGTATTATTATTATTATTATTATTATTATTATTCTTCTTCTTTTAATTCTTCTTATTCTTCTTATTCTTGTTATTCTTCTTATTCTTCTTATTCTTCTTATTCTTCTTATTCTTCTTATTCTTCTAATTCTTCTAATTCTTCTTATTCTTCTTATTCTTCTTATTCTTCTTATTCTTCTTATTCTTCTTATTCTTCTTATTCTTCTTATTCTTCTTATTCTTCTTATTCTTCTTATTCTTCTTATTCTTCTTATTCTTCTTATTCTTCTTATTCTTCTTATTCTACTTATTCTTCTTATTCTTCTTATTCTTCTTATTCTTCTTATTTTTCTTATTCTTCTTATTCTTCTTATTCTTTTTATTCTTTTTATTCTTCTTATTCTATTTTCTTCCTATTCTTCTTATTTTTCTTATATTTTTTATTTTTTTATTCTTCATTTTCTTAATATTCTTCATATTCTTCTTATTCTTTTTATTCTTCTTTTTATTTTTTTTTCTTCTTATTTTTATTATTTTACTTATTCTTCTTATTATTTTTATTTTTCTTATTCTTCTTATAATTTTATTCTCTGTTATATCTTTATTCTTCTTATTTTCTTATTCTTACAAGTCTTTTAATTCTTGTTATTCGTCTTATTCTTCTTATTATTCTTATTCTTCTTATTCCTCTTATTCTTTTTTTTTCTTATTCTTCTTATTCATTTATTCTTCTTATTCTTCTTATTCTTATTCTTCTTACTCTTCTTATTCTTCTTATTCTTCATTTTCTTTTTTATTCTTCTTATTCTCCTTATTCTTCATTTTCTTTTTTATTCTTCTTATTCTTTTTATTCTTCTTATTTTTCGTATCCAACTTATTTTTCTTATTCTTCTTATTTTTGCTTATTATTCTTCTTCTTCTTATTCTTCTTATTCTTCTTATTTTTCTTATTCTTTTTATTTTTCTTATACTTCATCTTTTTCTTTTTCTTCTTTTCTTCTTATTCATTTAATTATTCTAATTATTCTAATTCTTTAGTCAAGTTTTTCTTTTTTTTTCTAATTCTTTTTATACGTCTTATTCTTCTTATTCTTCTTATTCTTAATATTCTTCTTATTCATATTATTCTTCTTAATATTTTCATTCTTCTTAATCTTATTATACTTCTTAATCTTCTTATTGTTCTTTTTCATTTTATTCTTCTTATTCTTCTCATTCTTCTTATTCTTTCTATTCTTCTTATTCATTTTATTCTTGTTATTCTTGATATTTTTTTTATTTTTCATATTTGTCTTATTCTTCTTATTCTTTTTATTTTTCGATATTTCTAATTATTCATATACTTTTTATTCTTCTTATTCTTCTTATTCTTATTTTTAATATTCTTTTCATTCTTGTTCTTCTTTTTATTCTTTTTTTTCTTTATATTCTTTTTATTATTTTTATACTTCTTATTATTCGTATTCTTATTTTTTTTTTATTTTTCATATTCTTTTTATTCTTCTTTTTCTTATTTTTCTTCTTATTCTACTTATTTTGATTATTCTTTTTTTTCTTTTTATTATTCTTTTTGTTGTTATTCTTCTTATTTTTATAATTCTTCTTATTCTTATCTCTCATCTTATTTTTTTTTCTTCTTATTCTTTGTATTCTTCTTTTTCTTTTGATACTTCTTATTCTTCTTATTCTTCTCATTCTTCTTATTCTTATTATTCTTCTTTTTCTTTTTATTGTTCTTATTCTTATTATTCTTCTTATTCTTCTAAATCTTCTTATTCTTCTAAATCTTCTTATTCTTATTTTTCTTCTTATTCTTCTTATTCTACTTATTTTTCATATTCTTCTTATTCTTCTTATTCTTCGTATTCTTCTTTTTTTCATAATATTTATTTTATTAATCTAACTCTCTTTTTTGGCACATGAATACAGTTATTAAAAATATAATACTACTGCCCATTACCCTTCTATACCCCTTTCTAGAACTATCTTGTATACTAACACAATAGACCTTAATTCTACTAAACATTAAATAAATCTTATTTTGCTTGCCCATCATTCTACCTCAATGGGTTTCTTGTGGACTTGTAGTACTTCAGCTTATATAACCCATTCCTCTCCTCCTCTGAATCTAAGAGTTAGCTTTTTTATGTTCTTTTCTATGAGTTCCATAGTCCGCGCATTCCAATCCTTAGGTTCTATCAAACCTGCTTTGTCTTCTCAGAGCATATGCCGAATCCTTTTCTTATTTGATGTGTCCACTTTCACACTTGTCTTGCTCCATCTCATTCTTTTATCTTTTATAACTCCTCCATGATATAATCCTTTCCATGATCAACCCCTTTTAAAAGTCATGTCCTTTTGATTTTTCTCCTTCTTGCAATAATAAAACATAGCAACCACATAATATGTTTGTCTTCCTTTTTTCTGTATCCTTATCCTATTTGTCTCAAATCATGATGCTTTGAATTATGCTTCTTAATTTTCCTCCAAAGTAAAATTAAAACAAACAAATTTTTGCAACCTCATCTTTTTGCTATTAATCTTTGTAGCTCTTATTAAAATTTATAGCCATGTAAAGAGAAATGTTTCCTTCTTTCTTTACTTCTCATTTCCATGTTGCCAATTCTGGATATACTCCTCTTATCCTCTTTATATCTTTTGTTCCAGTACTCTGCTTCTTTGCTGCCCATAAATCTCCCTCTGCTCTTTCTACTTTGATGAGTTGAATCCTTTCATCTATTAATGTTTTTGATCTTCTACTTCTTTCATATGAAAACCAGAGAATGCAAAAAATCCACCATCCCACCCTCTATCATTTCTCAATCACCTCTACCCTTATCTCTTAATACACCCCTGTCCCTAACAAACACAGTCCACTAGACAAAACAATCATATAGTCTAATTATAGCACTCCCTTCTCTTTCTTCTGTTTTCTTGAAACTTCACCCTCAATTTGCATCCTTTGACAATTTTGTATCTACACAGCAACAAATGAAGTAGAACCATTTTGATTCTACATTCATTTTTCTTTATATCTATAAAATTTCTTTAAAAACTCCAACTTCTAGCTGAAACTTGGCTTCCACTTATGTTGTAACCTACAAAACCAAATATTCTACTATTATACGTCATATAATATACCTAGTTGCAACCCATTTCTTCATATTACCTTACAATATCACCCTTACAATAACCAGTACAAATTAATTATCCAACCCATTTCTATTTGTGTAGTATTCTGTAGGCTTCTTCCCCTTCCAGCTCTGGATCTATCTTCTTTTACTTTCATGCCTGCTCATTCTACCAGCACATATATGATCTTCTTGCCCATCCCTTTCACTCTCAATTTGCTATGCTTCCTTCAAATAGTTTCTACCAACATGCACAAATACAGATTTAATGATAGGTAGTCCCCCAGGTTACTTTTGATTCTTATTTATAATATTTTTTTGTAATCTAATATAAAGAACACCTGTTACATATGCAAGGCAACTCACTATAGGGGTGTTAGTTGGTCACTTATAAGTTAATATTTTTCTCATTCTCATTCTCTCTTTTATATTTAGAGTTTAAACTCTAAATATATGTTATAGAGCAAAGGTGAGAGTGGTTCTCATTGCCTTAGCCCCCTATCTAGCTTAAACTCACCACTTACCAGATCATTTATGAGTATTTTAACCCATACACTTGATACACATCTAAATACCTTGTCTATCCAAAATTCTAAAAACCCCATCTTCCTCATTACATAACATAACGTGCTTCATTCCACTCTATCAAATGCCTTAGATAGATCCAATTTTATTACCATGTTGTGCCCTCGCACTTTGGCTTTGATATCCTTCATCAATTATAAAGCTAAATTTATATTTTTTATCATTAATCTATTTTTAACAAAACCATTTGCTCTGCTAAATTAATCTTAGGGAGAATATTACTTAACTTGTTCTGAAATAATTTTGTTTGAATTTTATATACCATATTATATAGACTAATAGGTCTATAATCCTGACATTTCTGTGGATTTTCTTTCTTATGAACCAATATAGTTAAAGAGGTGACCCATTATTTTGATATATTAGCTCCTAAAAATATCTAGTCAATAGATGCTACTAGATCCTTTTTTATGATATCCTATCAATATTGAAAGAATCCATTACTCCGGCCATCAGGTCCAGCTATACTATCTTTGTCTATTCCAAACATAGCTTCTTCTACTTCCTCTTCCTCTGGATATTTGGCTAGCCTTTTATTATACTTTTTTGACCCTTTACTTTATATAGCTTCCATTAACAAAAAATTTTTATCCTTGCCTGGCCCGCATATGAGACTCTTATAAATTTCTTCAAAGTTCTCCTTTATCTCCTCCTCTTTTTCTATCCATTTACCCTTAGAATTTTTTAAGCATTTTAACTAATGCTTTTGGGCCCTAATTTTGGTCATCGCATTAAAGATTTTAGTATCCCTATATCCTTCCATTAGCCATTTTATTTTTGATCGTTGTTTCCAGAAGATTTCTTTCATGTTATTCTAAGCCTTAGTTCTAGCTTAGCTTTACATACTTTAATCCTATTCTCTTCTTTTTGTTCTTCCTCATATTTTATTTGCATTCTGGCCACCATTTCTTCTACCTCCTGGATCTTCTTATTACTTCTCCAAATACAACCTTATTCGATTATCCTAATCTATATTTTAGCATATGCATCTTTATCGACCATATTTGCAGAGAATTGCCTATGGTTGCCTCGAGCCAAGAATCCTTGACTTTCTTTATAAAATTTTTATTGGCCTCCCCTCTCTCCATAACATAGATAAAAGTGGTGGGGTGTGGTCTTAGTAGGTACTATTTAGATGCCTAACTCTTATAGCTCTGAACTTCTCTACCAATTTTGTATTGTATAGCATTCTATCCAGTCTAGACCAGATTACTCTTATTTTCCTATAGTTATTACACCCTGTATACTTGGAGCATAAGAAATCTACTTTTATTAAATTTGCATTAGCGATAGCCTCATTATTAAAATGAGTTATAGCTTCTACATTAAGGGTCTTCCCCCTTTTTTTCTGTAACCTTTCTAATCATGTTTAAAATAACCTCTTATAGACCAAGACATATTATTTGATGCTAGTTTTTTCATCTCTTGCCATAGTGACTTTTTATCCTTTTTCCCATTATTTGCATACACCACCGACAAAATTGCCTTCGATTGAGGGCTTATTTTAAAAATGATTATTTTTTTCGGATTCCTTTATAATTTCAATGTCTAAATTATTTTCCCACATTATCTATAATTTACTATTAGAGTTAACAAAAGCGTTGCCCATTCCTACTATCTTTTTATATTTTTCTAGTAAACTTATATACACAATCAGTTCAGCTATAATTATTATTTTAATTTATATGTTTTAAATAGATTTTTAATTCTATTCAATGTTGGAGTATTCGCTATTCCTCTTAAGTTCCAATACAGTGTGCTTTATTCATTATGAATATATTTATTTTATGCCCTAATTGTGCATTTTGATTCATATTTCAAATTCAAGTATTTTTTTCATGTTTTTAAACCATTTACTAGAAATAAGTTGCTCATGTTCATTAATGCCTTCTGATTTTTCCCTCATTCCTAATGTCATTCCCATGCGCTTGATTCCTTCCATTGCCTTATCCTCATTGTTAGACCCTCTTCTCCCTTTATACATTTGTATATCATCTCTTATCCTATTTAGATTCAGATTAAGCGGATCCTTATTATTAACAATTAAGGGCCAACTCTTTGAATCCAACTCTGATTCTGAGAGGAGGTTATCCTCCGACCACCTATATTCTCCTAGCCATTCCCTTTCTATCTTCATTTTTCTATTCTTTTTTTCTTACCCTTCTCTACTGCCCCTTTTCCACAAAACCTATCCGAAACTATTATCTCTAACACTTCCCCTACACCTAAACCAACTTACCCACCTCCCTCTGAATTTTCTTCTTTCTTACTGCCTTTTCACCTCCAATCTACCCTTTCCCTACCCCATTCCAGCAACCCCATTCCTAACCTTCCCTCGTCGCCTCCCGAACCTACTTCCTCCCAATGTACTATCCCTTCTCTTTCCCTTCCTTCTAACCTATCCCTTTCATCATAAACTGCCTCATCCATTTCTCCTCCTTTAATAACTATCTGCTTCTATCCCTACCCCTCCTCACTAAATATTTGTGCCCTTTTTAACCCATATATTCTAATTCCTTTCTTTATTAATTCTGTTTTTATAGATTTAAAATTTCCTACTATGCATTCTTTTAACTTATGTCCCATGTAATTATTGGAATAACAAAAAGGAGGTAAGCATCCTGGAAGGATTGGTTGCCAAAACCCTTCCTTCTCATCACTTCCAATCCATAGTCTTTGTCGAGGTGTGTGTTGGAGATTTACCTCAACACACACCCTAACAACAATCGGTTGAGTCATATATGTAGTTGCCTCATCCATGATTATAGATTTAGCCAAATAGTGAGCAATGGAGAAGAGAGAAAGCTTATTAAACATGTGAATAAGAAGTTTTAGTAAAGAAAACCATACAGAGGCTAATGTACATTGCTATAATGGGATGAACTCGGGAGTCCACTTCAATAATATCATAGTTTATTCATCAATCATCCATAGCCTTCTTATCCATATACAAAGGAAGTCATATTCCACTCAAAGTTGCAAAAATAGATGTTTTGCATCATAGATGCTATTTTAACAAGTTACTTTAGCTTTAGCTTAGCCAAAAATGCTTGCAGAACATAATATTGAGATTTACCAAGCGAAAAGATGCCAATTAATGAGTATGAGAAAGGTTCTGCAAGCTTTGAAAGTTCTACCTTTAAAAATTGTAATGCTGGTTATTTGTTTTTTATCGAATTTTTCAGGCATAATAGCTCAGCTTCCTTACCAAGACTCCCAACCAATTTATTATTGGTTAATATATAAATATTTTTCAATTTCAGATTAATATGGAGCTTATCTTGATCAAAAATGTAGAATAGAAAAAATAAAAAGAATAGGAAGAATAAAAAAATAATTACTAAGAATAAGAAGATGACTAATAATAATAAGAATAATAAGAATATGAAGAATAAGTAAAATAAGAAGAATAAGTAAAATAATAAGAATAAGAAGAAAATGAAGAATTAGAAAAATAAGAAAAAAATTAGAATAAGAAGAAAAGAAGAATAAGAAGAATAAGAGGAATAAGTAGAATAAAAAATATAAGAAGAATAAGAAGAATACGAAGAATTAGAAGAATAAGAAGAATAAAAAGAATATGAAGAATAAGAAGAATAAGAAGAATAAGAAGAATAATAAGAATAAAAAAGAATAAGAAGAATAAGAAGAAAAAGAAGATAAATAATAATAAGGATAAGAAAATTAAAAATAATAAGAAGAATAAGAAAAAAGAAGAATCTCAAAAATAAAAATAATAAGATGAATAAGAAGAAAATGAAGATAAAGAAAAATAAGAAGAATAAAATAAATAAAAAGAAAAAAAAGAAAATGAAGAATAAGAAGAATAAAAAAAAAATAATAATAATAATATCAAGAATATGATGAATAAGAAAAATACGAAGAAAAAGAAGGATTAAAGAATAAGAAGAATAAAAAAAATATGAAGAATAAAAAGAAAGTGACACTTAAGGTATCAAAAGCCCAAATTCATAAGCTTTACTTGGTTATGCTTGAACAAACCTCCAGGGGACTATAGGGCACTTAATAGTTTTAAAAGAGACATAGGTATAATAGAAGGTGGATGAATTTTAAGAGATTCTTACGACAAGATGATTTGGGAATTTTCCAAAAAATTGAAAGCGTATTCTCCTATACAATCTGGAATCCGTGTATAGTGTTTGGTTTAAAAATATACAAATATAGAAAAATAATAAAATACAAATACATACTGATTCTCTAATATTAGAAGGTATCATTAAAGGTCAAAAATTGCTTTGGAAATATATAAATTATATAGATTAAATCATACAACTAGTACATGTATTAAAATTTAGTATAATCCATATATCTAGAGAAGTGAATAAATAGCCAATAAGATAGCTAAGGAAGGAGGAAAAATAGGAGATCATGACTTCGAGACACATAACATACTTACAAAATATAGAGGCATACTTATAGTACAGGAAACATAATTTCCTATATTTGGGAAAGTTAACTTTTATAAATATTTGTAAGTAGATTTATTGAAATTTAATTATGTAAGCCTTCATATAAGAAGATTAAAAAGAATAAGAAGACTAATAAGAATAATAAGAATAAAAAGGATAAGAAGAATAAGAAGAATAAGAAGAATAAGAAGAATAAGAAGAATAAGAAGAATAAGAAGAATAAGAGAATAAAAAGAATAAGTAATATAAGAAAAATAATATGAATAATAAGAATAAGAAGAAGAATAAGAATAAGAAGAATAATAAGAATAAGAATAATAATAATATGT
Organism: Sapria himalayana; assembly: GCA_029783825.1. NCBI lineage: Eukaryota > Viridiplantae > Streptophyta > Magnoliopsida > Malpighiales > Rafflesiaceae > Sapria > Sapria himalayana. The sequence continues at coordinate 476,078 of JAREIK010002563.1, read as the reverse complement.
ATAAGAAGAATCAAAAAAATTCGAAGACTAAAATGAATAAAAAGAATAATAAGAATAAAAAGAATAAGTCGAATAAAAAAAAAAGAATAAGAAGAATAAAAAAAATAAGAAGAATAAGAAGAATAAGAAGAATAAACAGAATAATAATATAAGAAAAATAAGAAGAATAAGAAAAAAAAAGAATAAGAAGAATAAAAAGAATAATTAGAATAATATAAAAAACAATAATGAGAATAAAAGAATTAGAAGAATAAGATCATTAATAAGAATACGAAGAATAAGAAGAATAAGAATAAAAAAAAGAAAAGAAGAATAAGAAGAAGTAAAATAATAAGAATAAGTAGAATAATAAGAATGTGAAGAGTAAGAAGAATAAGAAGAATAAGAAGAATAAGAAGAACAAGAAAATAAGATGAATAAGGAGAAAAAAAGAAAAACATTAAGAATAAAAAGAATAATAAGGATAAGAAGAATAAGAATAATAAGAATAATAAGAATAATAAGAATAATAAGAAGAATAAGAAGAAAAAGAAGAATAAGTAGAATAAGGGAATAAGAAGAATAGAAAGAATAAAAAGATGTAAAAGAATAACAAAAATATAAATATTCAGAAGAATATAAAGATTCAGAAGAATATAAAGATTCAGAAGAATATAACGTTTCAGAAGAATAAGAAGAATATGAATAAAATAAGAATAAGAAGAATAAGAATAAGAAGAATAAGAATAATAAGAAGAATAAAAAAATAAAAAAAATAAGAAGAAAAAAAAAATAAAAAGAATCAGAAGTAAAGTAGAATAAGAAATATAAGTAGAATTAGAAGAATAAGAAAAATAAAAAGAATAAGAATAATAAGAATAATAAGAAAAATAAGATAAATAAGAAGCATAAAAAGAATAAGAAGAATAATAAGAATAAGTGAATAAGAAGCATAAGAGGAATAAAAAGAATATGAAGATTAAGAAAAATAAGAAGAATAATAAAAAGTAGGAAGAATAAGATGAATAAGATGAATACAAAGAATAAGAAGAATATGAAGAATAAAAAGATTATGAAGAAAAAGAAGGATAAGATGGGTAAGAATAAAAATGACAAGAAGAAAAGGAATGATAAGATGGGTAAGAATAAAAAGAATAAGAAGAAAAAGAAGGATAAGATGAGTAAGAATAAAAAGAAGAAGAAGAATAATAATAATAATAATAATAATAATAAAATAAGGATAAAAAGAATAAGAAGATTAAGAAGATAAAGAAGAATAAGAAGTATAAAAAGTATAAGAATAATATGTAGAATTTTAAGAATAATAAGAATTAGAAAAAAAAGAAGAATATTAAGAATAAGAAGAATAGTAAGAATAATAAGAATAAGAAGAATAAGAAGAATAAGAAGAATAAGAAGAATAAACAGATGACAAATAATAAGAATAAAAAGAAGAATAATTAATATAAGAAGTATAATAAGAATAAGAAAAATAACAAAAATAAATCAAATAATAAGATTAAGAAGAATAAGATGAATTGGAAGAAAAAGAAGAATAAAAAGAATAAAGAGAAAAATAAAAATAAGAAGAATAAGTTGAATAAGAAGATTAAGAAGAATTAGAAGAATAAGAAGAATAACTAGAATAAGAATAATAATAAGAATTAGAAGAATTACAAAAATATGTAGAGTAAGAAGAATATGAAGAATAAAATGAATAAGATCAATAAAAAGATTAAGAAGAATAAAAATATTAAGAAGAATAAGAAGACTATTAAGAATGAGAAGAATAAGTAGAATAGGAAAAATAAAAAGAATATGAAGAATAAAAAATAATTAAGAAGAATAAGAAGTTAAGAAGAATAAGTAAAATAAGAAGAATAAAAAGAATTAGAAGAATAAGAAGAATATAAAAAATAAGAAAAAATTAATAATAAGAATAAAAGAAGAATACGAATAATAAGAAGAATAAAAGGAATAAGTAGAATAAGAAGATTAAGAATAATAAGAAAACTAAAAATAATAATAATAAAAAGAAGATAAAAAAGAGTCTCAAAAATAAGAAGAATAAAATGAATAAGAAGTATATGAAGAATAATAAAAATAAAAAGAATAAAATAAATAAAAAAATAAGAAGAAAAGAAAGAATAAGAAGAAATATAAGAATAATAAGAATAAGAAGAATAAGAAGAATATCAAGAATAAGATGAATAAAAAAAATAAGAAAAAAGAAGATTTAAAGAATAATAAAAATAAGAAGAATAATAAAAATAAGAAGAATAAAAATAATTTAAAGAATATGAATAAAGTAGCACTTAAGGTTTCAAAAGCCCATATCAATAAGCTTTACTTGTTTATGCTAGAACAAATCTTTTAAAGGCTATAAGGCACTTAATACGGACACTTATTTAAAAAGAGTCATGGTTGTGGCAATAGGTGGAGGAATTTTAAGAGATTTTTATGACAAGATGATTTGCACATTTACTAGAAAATTGAAAGCTAATTCTCCTATACAACATAAAATCCATGCACTCTTGTTTAGTTAAAAAATATGCAAATGTAGGAAAATAATGAAATACAAATACAAACTAATTTTCTAATATTAGTAGGTATCATTAAAGGTCAAAAATTGCTTTGGAAATATATAAATGATATATATAAAATCATACACCTATTAAATGAATTAAACTATAATATAATGCATATATCTAGAAATGTGAATCAAGTAGCTGATAAGCTAGCTAAGGAAGGAGAAAAAATAGAAGATTAGGATTTCGAGACACATAACATCCCTACAAAATATAAATGAATACTTATGCTAGACGAAATAGAATATCCTATAGTTAGGAAAGCTAACACTTAAAAATATTTGTGTGTTGCTTTATTGAAATTTAAAATATGTAAGCCTTCATATAAGAAGAATAAGAAGAATATAAAGCATATGAAGAATAGGAAGAATAAGAAGTATAAGATGAATAAGAATAATAAAAAAAATAAAAAGATTAAGAATTATAAGATGAATAAGATGAATAATATGAATAAGATGAATAAGATAATTAGAAGAATTAAAAGAATTAGAAGAATAAAAAGAATAAGAAGAATAAAAAGAATAAGAAGAATAAGAAAAATAATTAGAATAAATAGATTAAGTAGAATAATAAGAATATGAAGTATAAGAAGAATAAGAAGAAGAAGAAGAATAATAATAATAATAATAATAAAAAGAATAAAAAGAATAAGAAGAATAAGAAGAAAAAAAAATAAAAAATAATAAGAATAAGAAGAAAAATAAGAATTAGAAGAATAATAAGAATAATAAGAAAAATATGAATTATAATATTAAGAAGATAAGAAGAATAAGAAGAATAATTAGAATATATAGAACTAGAAGAATAAGAAGAATAAGAAGAATAAGAATAATAATAAAATTAAAAGAATAAGAAGAAAAAGAAGAATAAGAAGAATAACAATAATAAGATGAATAAGAAGAATAAGAAGAATAAGAAGAATAAGAAGAATAAGAAGAAGAATAATAATAAGATGAATAAGAAGAATAATATGAATTAGAAGAATTAAAAGAATTAGAAGAATAAAAAGAATAAGAAGAATAAAAAGAATAAAAAGAATAAGTAGAATAAGTAGCATAAGTAGAATAATAAGAATGAGAAGTATATGAAGAATAAGAAGAATAAGAAGAAAAATAATGCTAAGAAGAATAACAAGAATATGAAGAATAAAAGGAATAAGAAGAAAATAAGATTACGAAGAATAAGAAGAATACGAAGAATAAGAAGAATAAGAATAATAAGAAGAATAAGAAGAATAAGAAGAATATGAAAATTAAGAACAATAAGAAGAATAATAAGAATAATAAGAATAATAAGAATAATAAGAATAAGAAGAATAATAAGAATAAGAAGAATAATAAGAATAAGAAGAATAAGAAGAATAAGAATAATAATAAGAATAAGTTGAATAAGAGGAATATGAAGAATAAGAGGAGAAAGAAGAATAAGAAGAATAAGAATAAAAAGAAAAAGAATAATTAGAAGAATTAGAAGAATTAGAAGAAATAGAATAATAAGAAGAATAAAAAGAATAAGAAGAATAGTAAGAATAAAAAGAAAGAATACGAAAAATAAGAAGATTAAGAAGAATAAGAAGAATAATAAGAATAATAAGAATAAAAAAAATAAATAAAATAAGAAAAATAAGATGAATAAGATGTATAATAAGAATAAGAAGAATAAAAATAATAAAAACAATAAGAATGAAAAAAAGAATTAATAATATAAGTAGAGTAAGAAGAATAAGAAGAATAATAAAAATATGATGAATAAGAAGAATAATAAGTATAAGAAGAATAATAAGAATAAAAATAATAAGAAGAATAAGAAAAATAAGAAGAAATATAAGTATAAGGAGAATAAGAAGAATAAAAAGAATAAGAAGAATAAGAAGAATAAGAAAAATAAGAAGAATGAGAAGAAATAAAATAATAAGAATATTAAAAAGAATAAGAAAAATAAAAATATTAATGAGAATAAAATTAATAAGAAGAATAAGAAGAATAATTAGAATAAGAAGATTAAAAAGAATAAGAAGGAAAAGAAGAATAAGAAGAATAAGAAGGATAAAGAGAATAAGAAGAATAAGAAAAATAATATGAATAAGAACAAATAGAATAATAAGAAGATTAAAAAGAATAATAAAAATGAAAATAAAAATAATAATGAGTACAAAATTAATAAGAAGAATATGAATAATATGAAGAATATGTAAAATAAGAAGAATAAGAAGAATAAGAAAAATAAAAAGAATAAGATGAATAAGATGAATAAGATGAATAAGATGTATAATAAGAATAAAAAGAATACGAATAATATAAAGAATAAGAATAATATAAAGAATAAGAAGGATAAAAAATTAACAAAATAAGTAGCTTAAGATGACTAAGAAGAATAAGATGAATTAGAAGAATTAGAAGAATTAGAAGAATAAAAAGAATAAGGATAAAAAAAATAAAACAATAAAAAGAATAAGAAGAATACGTAGAATAAGTAGAATAATAACATCATTGTTTTTAATTTTGTTAAGGGTATAAAAGGGGATAAGGGTAGTTTTCTAGATTGTAACAATAGTATTTCTCCACCAAAATATAAAAAATTTTATAATTAATAAAACAAACCATAAAAAAAAGTTGAATAATAATAATAATAAGTATAAGAAGATTAAGAAGAATAAGAATAATAATAAAAATAAGAAGAATAAGATGAATAATAAGAATAACAAGAATAAGAAGAATAAAATGAATAATAAGTATAAAATAATAAAAAGAATAAGAAAGATAAGAAGAATAAAAAGAATAAGAAGAATAAGAAAAATAAGAAGAATTAGAAGAATTAGAAGAATTAGAAGAATTAGAAGAATAAGAAGGATAAGAAAAAGAATAATAATAATAATAATAAGAATAAGTAGAATAAGAAGAATAAGAAGAACTAGAAGAATAAAAAAATTAAGAATAAGAAGAAAAGAAGAATAAAAAGAATAAAAAGAATAAGAAAAATAATAAGAATAAAAAGAATAAGAAGAATAAGAAGAAAAAGAAGAAAAAGAAGAATAAAAAGAATAATATGAATAAAAAGAATAAGATGAATAATAAGAATAAAAAGGCTAATAACAATAATACAAATAAAAAGAATAAGAAGAATAATAAGAATAACAAGTATAAGATGAATGAAAAAAATAAGAAGAATAAGAAGATTAAGAAGAATAAGATGAACAAGAAGAAAAATAAGAATAAGAAGAATAAAAATTTTATGAATAATAAGAAGAATATAAAGAATAAAAAAATAAAAAAATAAGAAGAATAACTTGAATAAGAACAATTAGAAGAAAAAGAAACATAATAATTGAAGAAGAGAAGAAGAAGAGCTCTCAATTCTAGAAAGAGAAAATTCGAAATCTAGAGAGAGAAATCTCTATTGTGGTGAAGAAATGGGTGAATTCAAGCTCAAATTTGATAAAATTGATTATCTTGCCCATAAGAAATCTTTTTCTAACATTCATTCTACATCCGAGAACTCGTACAAGCATCCAACATAAAATATTAGAGAACCCGTAATATATTTTTCTTCCTAAGATATTGAGGCGATCTCGGAAGCTCACAAATTCTTTTTTATCAAGAAATTTTCTCACGGCCGCCTTCCCTTTTGATGCTATAAAAGAATTCTTATCCTTGCTCAAGGTCAAAATCTTGATATAAGTTGGCTCGATAGACAATAAGCACATCATGTTTTAGCTCTTCACAGAAGAATATTTTCTTTGATTGTGTTTATAGGATAACTGGAATGTCAAAGGTTATCCTATGAGGTCATTCAAATGGTTGGAAAATTTTAATACGAATTAAGAAAATCCACTTACTCTGGTATGGTTTCTTCTACCCTCACTACCTATACATTTTTTCAATAAATCCTCACTCTAATCCATCTCTAATCTTATTGACAAACTTTTATTGATGGATGGAGCTACTACCAACCTCTTTAGACCAAGTGTTGCATGAGTTTGTATAGAAGTTATTATCTAATACCCCATCCCACAGAGGATATGGATTGGGCAGAATGAATTTCAAGGTTTTTAGTAACCTTTAACTCCTGAAGATTTGCTTAGCTATTGCACTCATTATAAAAAAAGGCCATAAAACAGAGAATTGCATTGTAAATTCTAGGAAAGAAATTCATAAAATTTGGGTTAGAAAATAAGAGATTATACAGGATGTATCTAATGAAGATGATGTACACCCTATACCTATAATAGAATCTCCAAAAAATGTAATAGAAACCTTCAAAAATCTCTATGTTCAGATGGAAATATAACATAATAGGATATAATTATAATCATGATGGGAAAAATTGAGGAGCTAGAAATCCAAACTATAAAACATACAATAAACATAAAATAGAAACCAAACCCAGAAGGTTGGTTTACTGGTTCAGAATTTGATTCAGATTCTAAATCAATTAAAAGTTGTAACACTATGCAAACTAAAATAGAAAATTACAAGATGAATTCTATAGATGATATAGATATTGAGAAAAGAAGATGGGAGATAGAAAATCGAGGCAAGGCATTAGAAAGTTTAAAAATCATAAACATTCAAATGGAAAAATTTGATAAATTTAGGAATTTAGTTAAAACTCATCCCACTCACATAATGAAAACAAGAAATACAGATAAAAATTTAACAAAAACTAACAAACTAAAAAATAAAACGAGAGCACAATCAAAATCTATAAATAATGCATAAATACTTATTGGAACATTCGGGGTATAGCTAACCCCTCTTCACTAAATAGATCAATTAAACTGGTTAAAATACATAAAATTTCATTACTAATGATATCTGAGCCAATGGTGGGAATAGACCAGTTAGAGAGATTTAAAAGTAAGTTAAGATATAAAAATGTCACCTCCAATAAAAATAGTAAAATTTGGGTAATGTAGAATAACTTGGATATAACCAAAATAGAAGAAGATGACCAAATTATTAACATCTATTAAGGAAAAAACACAGAAGGCATTACTTCTATAGTTTAAGCTAAAAATTCTAGAAATAGAAGAAAAAATTTATGGTATATCATGAAGGATATAGCTAATAAGAATTTACCATGAATGATGGGAGAAGATTTTAACACTATAAGAAACTCATCGAGATAAAAAAGGAGGCAAGTCAATAATCACAAAAGTGAGAGACCAATTTAATATGGTAATAAATAAAACTAATCTAATAGAGGAAGATATTCTAAGATCAATATATACATGGACAAACAACAGTAAAAAGAAAGGTGCCATCTGTTCAAGACTGGATATGATTCTGTTTAATTCAAGAAGGATGGACAGTTATGGAAATACAGGCATAAAACACGTAAACAGAACCTGCTCAGATCATAAACCACTACTTATTACTCCCCAAAAAAAAGAAGTGAGTAGAACTTCATTTAATTTTTACAATATGTGGTGCATACATGAGGACTTCCTAGACATGGTTAATAATTCTTAGAAGTTGCTGATTGTAGGTAATCATGCTCAGTCCTTTTCAAGTAAACTATTTAGATTAAGAACATGCTTATTAGATTAGAACAAAAAGAAATTTGGAAATATTAACAAAACTATTTAAAAATGGAATAAAATATAGATGAACTAGAAAACGAATACGAAAAAAGTAATAACGCAAATAGTCTTAAGGCCCTTCATAAAGCTCAAGCTGAACTCAAAATAAAATTACTCATGGAGGAAGTTTTCTGGAAACAAATATCAAAAATAAAATGGTTAAAAGATGGGGATTTAAATACAAAATTTTTTCATCAAATCACTAAAATAAAAAATCAAAAACACATGATAATAGGAATTATGAATAATGAAGGATTATGGGTAGAAAATAAGAAAGACATAAAAGAAACCTTAGAATGAATGATCAAAGCATTATTATGCACAAACAATGAATAGACAAGGTTTAATCTCTTACAAAACATAAATAAAAATGTTAATGAAAAAGATAACAAAAACTTAATGGAATTTCCATATGAAATAGAAATTAAAAATATTGTATTTGGTTTAGATAAAAATAGCACTACAGGTCCTGATGGCTGGAACAAAGTGTTTTTTCAAGCCTACTAGGACATAATTAAAATAGACCTTATTCAAGCCATACAGTGGTTTTTTTGTGGAGCTGAATTAAATAAAAAATGGGCTCTAACTCATATTGTTTTAATTCTAAAAAAAGAAAACCCTTAAAAGGGTGAAGATTTATGCCCAATTAGCCTATGTAACTCCACATAAAAATCCTAGCCAAACTAATGCAAAATAGACTAAGCCTTATTCTCCCAAAGATTATTTCTAATGAGCAGACATGATTCATGAAGGATAGGCTTATCATGGATAATATTTACTTAGCGAAAGAGATAATGAAAGAAATTTCCACTAAAACTATGGGACATAATGTAGTTTTTAAATTAGAATTGTCGAAAGCTTTTGATAGAGTAGACTGGAAATTGTTATGTTATGTAATGAGGAAAATGAGATTTGTAGAAGGTTGGATTGACTTAATTTTTAGATGTATTTCAAGTACTTGGTTTAAATTATCATTAATGGGGAAAAAGAGAAAGACTTTAAACCCATACGGGGACTAAGACAAAGAGACCCTTTGTCTCATTCTCTTTTTAATATTTATCTGAAATTATTTTTGATTTAATTTAAAACATAAAACTAGAAAAAGAGCTATCCACTCGTTTAAACATTTTAAAGATTCACCGTAGGTAGATTGTCTAGCATATGCAGATGATATAATTATTTTTACTAATGGAAATAAAAAATCTATATCTAATCTAATGAAAATTTTCCAAAACATAGAAGAATAGGTGGGTCTAATACTAAATAGAAACAAATGTCAATTCATGGTTTCTAAAAAAGCCAACTTCAATCTAGCTCTCAGACTAAAAAATGCTACAGGTTTTTCCAAAGTAACATGAGAAATCACTTATCTTGGTCGCCCTTTATATGAGGGATGAACACTCCTAAAACATTTTGATTTCATGTTAGTTAAGATTAGACAGAAAATCGATGGATGGAAAACATATATGCTATGTATGAGTGGAAAAATCACACTAATTAATCATGTTCTTAAAAGCATGGTAATTCATAACCTTATTATAATCATGCCACCTAAAAACATAATTAAAAAAATGGAAAGAGAATTTGCTAATTTCCTTTTGGGAAAAAAAGATAAAAAACACAAATTGCATCGGGTTAAATGGGAGTTTCTTTGTTACCCAAAAGATGAGGCTAGACTAGGCTTTTCTAGCTTGATAGAAATAGATGAGGCATGGGCTTGCAAGAGATGGTAGAATGTGAAAGAAAATAAAAGTTTATGTGCCAAATATATGAGAGCAAAATATTTTATAAACAATGATACTGATCAGGACAAAAAAAATTAAATATAGCTTATAGATATGGAAACAAACAATAAAACAAAGATATATCATAAATAAAAATACAATTTTAACAAAACATGGATGAAAATGGAAATTAACTGAAGAAGGCGCATTCACTTTAAAATCTATCAAAATTTTAATTAGAAAGAAAAAATCACATCAAGAGATATTTAAATGGTGCTGGGACAACATTAACTCACCTAAAACATGTTTATTCCTATGGAAAGTTTAGTATAACATAATTCCATTGGCAATATTATTCAAAGAAAATGCATAAAATTAGCATCTAGATGTGAATGTTGTAAAGAAAACATAAAACCATTAGAACATTTATTCTCTCAAGGAGACATATCAACAAGGATATTAAAAAATATAGGTAATGAAATGAGGATCAAATATAGAAGGCAATCCCTCAAAAATAGACTACAATGTTGGGAATTAAAGCCTTACGATAATTCTGCTCATAGTTGGCTTAGGAAGAATTTACCTCCACTAATTTTCTGGAATATATGAAAAGCCAAAAACAAGAGTAGATATGAAGGTATTGAAATAAAAATTAATGATATTGTGAGAGAAATCAAAATAGAATTAAAAACACGATGAAAATAAAGATTACATAGCCAAATGGCAACTAAGTTATAACCAAGACAAGCCAACAAATTTTACTAGGATATGCTGGAATAAACATCCAAGAGGTTACATGTCACTTAATACAAATGGTAGTTTAAAAGAGATATGGGGGTAGCAGGTGGAAGAGGGTTATTAATGGACTCCGAAGGGAATGTCCTATTTGATTTCACTAGAATAATCAAAGAGAAGACACCATTTCAGTCAGAAATTTGAGCTCTCTTAATAGGTTTACGACTATGTAAAAGCAACAATGTAAAAAATATTCAAGTCCAAACAGACTCAACATTAGTAAATTTAATTAAAGGAAACAAATATCTATGGAAATATGAAAATGAGATAGAAGATATTATACATCTAATTTCTGAATTAAATTCCAAAATAATACATATATTAAGGGAGGCCAATTTAGGTGTAGATAAATTAGCAAAAAAATAGTGTTAAAGAAGGTAATCAGGATTTTGGAAAATTAAACATCTCTATGAAATATAAAGGATTGCTCAAACTAGATGAAATAGGGTTTCCAAATTATAAAAGTGGTTAGGGGAGTAGCAAAAAAATTTTACCCTAAAAAGCATGCTTGCAGTTTACAATTTTTTGCTTCCTCTTTGTTATCAATTTAAGGTAGGAAATATGCACAAAGGAATTCTATTTTTGAAAAGTACATGGCCAGTTGAAATAAAAAAAAATACAATATATGTTTGTAGCATATCAAAACTATCACAGGTAAGAAAAAAAAATATTTTGTGCATTCTTGGATGGTTTTGCAGATGAACAGGGAAGGTAACTATTAGGTGAGTTAAGATTGTATAGTGCAGATGGATGGTTTTGGTTTTTGTAGATAGCAAACACACAGTTTTAGAAAGTCAAATAGCTACCCTAGAGGCATAGTATAGTTCGAGAAAACAAAAAATATATAAGCTTTTTTCATCTCCCATGAATAGTATAACAATAGGACAGAAGCTAAAAGAAAATGCCAACATTGAAGATACCATGCTGTCATTACTGAGGATCTTGAAGTTGGAAAAGGAAAAAGTAGATTTGAAGCCTGCAAAGAATATAGCAAAATCTTAAACAATGACATCAAAGTTGCTCTAACATGAAAGAGAGCAGAACAAAATGAACAGATCATCCCACTCACATCAAAGTAATACAAACTACTTAAATGAAGTGACATGAAGGATAGTAACACTTCTATAAGTAACATACTCAACTAGCAAGCACAAGTAAAAAGCTGGAACAACTTTATAGATTAGTCCATTTTAGAGAGATACTTCTCTCAAAATGGATAAGTCCACTTTTATGTTTAATCTTATTTTATTTTTTGAAGAAGGTTGTAAAAGGGATATGGGTAATTTTTAGTTTGTATCAATGGTATTCCTCTACCAAAAGAGAGAGTGATAATAATAAAACAATTATAAATAATAATAATAATAATAATAATAATAATAATAATAATAATAATAATAATACCAAAAAAAGAAGAATAAGAACAATAAGAAGAATAACAAGAAAAAACATGAATAATAAGATTAAGAACAATAAGAATAATAAGAAAAAAACAGAAGAATAATAAATGTCAATTTATTTTAGCAAGAAAGATGCCTAAAAATGTAGCATAAAGGTAAGAATGCTTATGGGCTTCACTCATAAAAAAGGAGCTTTAATGTATTTTGGTTGCCAAGGAGGCTGAAAGAAGAGTATTTAACCTTTTTAGTAGAAAAAATGAGACAAAAAATTGTGGGATGGTAAGAGAATCTTCTGAGCATGGCAAGAAGAATCTCATTAATCACGCATGTGCTTAAAGGCTTGATGGCACATATCCTAATGTCCACATAGCTACCTAATAAGATGATAAGAAAATTGAAAGAGAAGTTGCTAATTTCTTATGGGGTAAGAAAGAGGGGAAAATAATTTACACCGGAAAAAAAGGAGTTATTTATGCTATCCAGTTGAGGAAGGTCTAGAATTACCAGTCTAAAGGATATAGCCAAAGCCTGGGCTTGCAAAAACTGGTGGAAGCTAAAAGAGAGCAAAAATGGAAGTCTTTGGATTTCATATTTAAAAGCAAGATATGGGTTGGGCAACAAGGCCTTCAATAATCCAAAAAAGGCATCTAAAAGCTGGATGATGATGATAAAACAACAAAAAATCATATAAAATCACTTGATATTAACAAATAGCGGGTGTAAATTGACCTTAAATGCACACGCGGGATTTACGTTAAAAAGTGCAAAATGGGTGGTGAGAGATAAAAAACCTACACAATAGATATTTAAAAAAGTATGATTAAAGGGCCTACCACCAAAAATCAATGTTTTTATGTGGAAACTTTGCTCAAATTCCATCCCGGTAGATGAGAGTACCCTGTTAAAAGGTATAAGATTAGCATCTAGATGTGAATGTTGTGCTCTAGAAATAGTAAGCACGGATCATCTATTCTTAATACGGAAGATAGCTACAAAGTTATGAGATGAATTAGAAAAGGAAGCAGACATAGAAAAGGTTCAAAAACCCTTAAAATTAGATTAAAAAATGGGAGTATAAGTAATACAAAGAATAAGATTCTTAAATGGATAAGGAATTATATTCCTCACATTATAGTCTGGTGCTTATGGAAAACTAGAAACAAAAGTAGATTTGATGGTGTTCCAATAAGTGTCACAAGTATACTAGAGAAGATTAAAAAACAAATTGCATTTTTATAAGCTTGTAGCACGATAAAATTAAGTAATATAGGTTTAGAAAAGAATAGAAAAAAAATATAGGGTCTCTCAACAAGGAGAAGAAAAATGCCAATGATAAAAATTGTTAGCTGGAATAAACCTTCATAAGGTGGCTTAATTCTAAACACGGATTGGAGCTTTAAGAGAGAAATAAATAATGCGAGTGGAGGGGGAGTCATAAGAAATGAAAAGGACAGGGTATTGAGAGTCTTCACCATGAGGGGAATAGACTCCTTAGCTTTGCACGCAGAGGTCATGGCACTGCATAAGGGTCTCGAAATATGCAAGGAAAATAAGTTTGTAAATATTCAAGTACAATAGATATCAGTTTACTAGTGGATCTAGTTACAAGTAAAATATAGTTATAGAAGTTTGAAGAAGATATTAATAAAATAAAAAAATTACTAGTATAAGTAAAAGGAATTATAATGCATATATTTATAGAGGCAAACACCTTTGCAGATAAATTAGCATAAGAAGAAATGAAGAAAGGTTTATAGGATTTTGAGGAAAATAATATTCTTAATAAATACAAAGGTTTAATAAGATTAAATAAAATAGGATAACCTTATATTAGATCCCAAAATATAATTTGAAATGGGTTGAGGCCAAAGAGATGGTAAGATTTAACAGAGTCTCAATGAACTAACACATTGGTTATGCTGCTGCTAAAATAAACACAGGTGAAGGTTATGGAGCAGACTAAGAGTCACCCTGGTCTTGAAGGAAGACTATCACATGAAAAAAAAGAGGCTGTGGAATAATCATGCGTAACATTTCTTTAGGGCAGAAGTATCCCTGTGGGCTTGCTGTTTGTCTTGATTATTTAGGCGTAAAGACTAAAGGCGAAAAGTTAAAAAGCAGATAACTATTGTTGCAAGTTTTTCAATGTTATAGAGATTCAGTGTTGTGGAATGTATATATATATTGGTTGTTTTATTTTGATTTTGCAGGAACTAAAGAATGAAAATAGGTCTTCAGATAGGGTTGGTGTGGTTATTTTTCTTTCAATTTGTAGGGACTGTTTGTGTTGTAATTTGGGATTGCATGGATGAAGATAGGGCCAACTAGGGATAGGAGGAGTGTAAGCAGTGAGCTGAATTTAGAATGTTTGTAATGTAGCATATGTAGTTGGTTGTGTAGTTGGTGTATGTTGTGCTCTGTGTTGTGTATGTAGAGATGAATATAGAGATGGGTAATTACACGCTGAGTGGAAGTGGGTGCTGATATTGTATGGTTTTAAATATCGTGGATGTAGTGTTGGTGTCAAGGTGCTGTATGCAGGGTTGGAACATGCTATCAAAATGGGCTTAATCCTGCTAAAAGCTGTTAATAGATAGTTGGCTGGCAAGTTGATGCTTGATCTTGAGGCAACATGAAAGTCTAGATCACGAGTAGATAGGCAGGAGTTGATGAGGGCAAGAAAACTAGACATGAAAAGAGAAAATATTCAACTCTAAAAACTAGGAACGCACAATAGAAGGCGGCCTAAATATGGACGGCCAGCATAAGGAGATGAATAGTGTAGGATGCATGATAATTGTAATGTTAATTTTGTTTTTACTTTTTTGTAAGAAAATGATGTAAAAGGGTAAAGGGTAGCATTTAGTTTATAAACAATGCTATTCCTAAGCCAAAAGAGAAGGTTATAATAATAAAATAAACCTTAAAAAATAATAAGAATAAGATGAATAAGATGAATTAGAAGAATAAGATGAATAAGATGAATTAGAAGAATAAAAAGAATAAGCAGAATAAAAAGAATAAGATGAATAAGTAGAATAATAGAATAAGAAGTATAAGAAGAATAAGAAGAATAAAAAGAATAAGAAGAATAAGAAGGATAAGAAGAATAAGAAGAATAAGAAGGATAAGAAGAATAAGAAGAATAAGAAGAATTAGAAGAATTAGAAGAATTAGAAGAATTAAGAAGAATAAGAAGAATAAGAAGAATAAGAAGAATAAGAAGAATAAGAAGAATAAGAAGAAGAATAAGAAGAATAAAAAGAATAAAAAGAATAAAAAGAATAAGAAGAAGAAGAATAATAATAATAATAAGTAGAATAAAATCAATGATTTAGCGATGGATTTAGCGACGGATTTCCCCTTGCTAATAAAATCCATTATTTAGCAATAGATTTAGCTACGGATTTTCCTAGCTAATAAAATCCATGATTTAGCAACGGATTTAGCGATGGATTTTCCCTTGCTAATAAAATGCTTGATTTTAGCAAAGGATTTATCGACGGATTTAGTGACGGATTTTCTCTTGCTAATAAAATCCATGATTTAGCAACGGATTTAGCGATGGATTTTCCATTGCTAATAAAATTCATGATTTAGCGGCAGATTTAGTGACGGATTTTTACTTTCTAATAAAATATGTATTTTAGCTACGGATTTAGCGAGCGAATATCCCTAGCTAATAAAATCAATAAATTAGTGATAGATTTAGCGATGGAATTTCTGTTGAAGATAAAATCCTTAATTTTGCGATGGATTTAGAGACAGAATTTTACTAGCAAATTAAATCCGTAATTTAGCTTCGGATTTAGCGACAGTATTTCCCTAGCCATTATTTAATTATATAATTTTTTTAATTTATTGTTTGCATTAAAATTTTATTTAATTTTGTTTATTAAATTTATGTTATTAGTCTATAGCTGAGCAATCTTTGAAACACACATTCTCCTCATAAAATTAAAAAAAAAATTGATATTATAAATAATTAATTTAAAATATATAAAAATAAAAAAAATTATATTAATAAGGACTAAAATAACTATTTTTTTTGAAGTAATAATTTTTTAAAAAATTATACAAAAAATTTTTCTAATATTTTTATTTAATAAATTAAATAATTTAAATTAACATAACATTAAATAATTAATTCAATATGTATAATAATTTTTTCGATAATTTTAAAATTTAAATTAACATCCATTAAATTTTATACTAATTTAAATATAAATTAATTAAATGTATGATAAAATAGAAGATATTTTCAAATATATATGAATTGACTAATTATCTAGTAAATATTAATATTATTATAAGTATTAAAAAATATTATTATTATAAATAACTTTTAAAAAAATAAATAATACAAAACTTGAAAATCTTGAAATATAATAAAAATATAATTTTTTATTAAAGTTAAAAGAAAATAAAATAATAATTATAAATAAATATATAGATTTTAAACATACTAAAATATATAAAAATTAAACAATTGATTACTATTTTTACAACCAGCTTTAAACACCAAGTTTTTATTTCATATTATCTTTGTAAAAATTAATATGAATTCTTAAAAATTTATTACCATAAAATATAAATTATTATAGATTTTTTAACATTAAGAGTATTTTATAACTTTTAGGTGAGTGGCTAGAAGACAAATCATATTTTCATTCATGTCTTATTAAATGAAGTTTGTTAATTTGGTACCTATTTGATTTTTTTTAATGCAATACATATATTTTTTTTGTTTATATATTTATTGTTTAATTAATATTATAAAAAAAATTATAGGGTATTTGTTTTTCATTTGTAGCTTGCTACACGCACATTAAATTAGTTAAAAAAATTTTTATAGTAACTAAAATTAATGAGTATTTTTTTTTATATATATATATTGTTTATTTAATGTTTTAATAATTAAAAAAAAAATTATTATACAAAAATTAACATTCTCTCTCTCGACTTGACGCTTCTAGCCGATATCCTCCTCATTCCACAATATCTCTCGACGTCGATTAAACAAAATATCAATCGTGGTTTAAGTTTTATTTTATTATAGATTTGAGTTATGTTCATCGATTATCGTTGGATTGCTTAATCGAAGAGTATGCATTATTTTTCTATCTTTTTTTGTTTCTGAAATTCATCTTTAATCACCATACGGTATGCTTGGATAATGTATAAAAATTTTTTCGTATAAATGCTTAATGCATTTGTGATATAATGTGTTGTCATTGTGTGGATCCTGATGCTTGGATACTATTTTATTCTGATGCGTTCATCGATTATGCATTGTCATTTCCGATTTTATTCGTTAATCACCATACACACCATGATATAATTCTTGGATACTATTTTTGTTTCCGAATTCCTCATCAATATATAAACAATTTATATACTTAGGTTTGCCAACTTTATATCTATAAAAACAGTATACATCAATATGCATGTGTATTTTATACAAAACTAGTATACATAATTAGGTAAGCCGACTTGATATATAAAAAAAATATTCAAAAATGAGTAATGATTGAAATTAAAAATAAAATAAAATATAATTTAATTTAATATAATAAATAAAAAAATAAAATAAATAAAATAAATAAAATAAATGAAATAAATGAAATAAATGAAAAAAATGAAAAAAATGAAAAAAAAGAAAAAAATGAAAAAAATGAAAAAAAAATGAAAAAAATGAAAAAAATGAAAAAAATGAAAAATATGAAAAAAATAAAAAAATGAAAAAAATGAAAAAAATGAAAAAAATGAAAAAAATGAAAAAAATGAAAAAAATGAAAAAAATGAAAAAAATGAAAAAAATGAAAAAAATGAAAAAAATGAAAAAAATGAAAAAAAAATGAAAAAAATGAAAAAAATGAAAAAAATGAAAAAAATGAAAAAAATGAAAAAAAATGAAAAAAATGAAAAAAATGAAAACAATGAAAACAATGAAAAAAATGAAAAAAATGAAAAAAAATATAAAAAATGAAAAAAATGAAAAAATGAAAAAAATGAAAAAAATGAAAAAAATGAAAAAAATGAAAAAAATGAAAAAAATGAAATGAATGAAATGAATGAACTGAATGAACTAAATGAACTGATTGAACTGAGCGAAATGAGCGAAATGAGTGAAATGGGTGAAATGGGTGAAATGGGTGAAATGGGTGAAATGGGTGAAATGGGGGAAATGGGTGAAATGGGTGAAATGGGTGAAATGAATGAAAAGAATGAAAAGAATGAAAAGAATGAAAAGAATGAAAAGAATGAAATGAATGAAATGGATGAAAAGAATGAAAAGAAAGAAAAGAAAGAAAAGAATGAAAAGAAAGAAAAGAAAGAAAAGAAAGAAAAGAAAGAAAAGAAAGAAAAGAAAGAAAAGAAAGAAAAGAATGAAAAGAATGAAAAGAATGAAAGGAATGAAAGGAATGAAAGAAATGAAAGAAATGAAAGAAATGAAAGAAATGAAAGAAATGAAAGAAATGAAAGAAATGAAAGAAATAAAAGAATAAAAAGAAATAAAAGAAATAAAAGAAATAAAAGAAATAAAAGAAATAAAAGAAATAAAAGAAATAAAAGAAATAAAAGAAATAAAAGAAATAAAAGAAATAAAAGAAATAAAAGAAATAAAAGAAATAAAAGAAATAAAAGAAATAAAAGAAATAAATGAAATAAATGAAATAAATGAAATAAATGAAATAAATGAAATAACTAAAATAAATGAAATATATGAAATAAATGAAATAAATGAAATAAATGAAATAAATGAAATAACTAAAATAAATAAAATAATAGTTTAGCCTGTCAAATTAAATTAAATTGATTATACAAGATTGAATCAGTTTGAACTATTCTAAAAACTTCTAGAAAACTCAATAATATTTACACATGTAATTAAAAATAATTGAGCAAGAGTTTCTCAATTCACTTTGAAATAGTCTCATGATATGTGTCGTTGTGTGCTAGGAAACCCAAATCACTTTTATTTATAGGCAATATTCCAAGTTATTTTAATTTTAATGCAACATTTAGTAAGCCAACACATAGCTTTCACATGTCAAGTCAATCCTTGGCATGTATACACATCATCATATAATAATGTACACTTTCAAGCAGTTGGCATTAATGCATGAGAACATATAGTAAGCACATAATCAATACATATCACTCTTGTAAGCCAAGACATAGAAATCATACATACTAACCTATGCTATTCATGCAAGTAAGCATGTGATAAGCTTGTAAGTCAACATATGATATAAAAATAAATATTCTTTTAAAATTTTTCATAGACTTTATTGTAATTTTCCTTCATGATTCATTTATATTCTTATGGGTGCACTTATCTTTAACAAAGATTATAATGGTGTGTGTGTGTGTGTGTGTGTGTGTATAATGATTTATATTTATCATGTATCTAACATTTTGTAAATTAAATTTATCTCAAACATAATAACATCATATTTATGTTTCTTGAAATAAAACACTTATATTTCTAATAATTTTAATATTCCTTCAATAGATGTCTCTTAGTGTGTGATTCCTTGTGACCTTTCTTGTGTTAGTAACTAGTGGACTTGTTGAATCAAGTTTGTAATATTAAAATAATGATTTCATACTAATATAATAAGATCAACATATAGCAATGTGTCATGGACACTCAAGCTAAGATAGGATAAAATATATGAACCAAACTTATTTGTACATAATTACTATCAAGAATAATACTTTTAAAAACAAATAGCATGCTAATAAAATCTAAACCAACAAAATGGTAGACTGATCGGCAAAAGATGATGAATACTCTAACACTGAAAATATGAGTCTGATCCTCATAGATGTTGGAAATGTTTTCCAAGGTTCTATCATTTATCATGTTGTTCAGATGTTGGGATGTGAGTTTTATCTATTCTAATCATGAAGCCTCATAACTTATATACTCGATATGTAAAGCTTCATCAATCATTTTTATTCATTATGTAAAGGCATGAGTTTTAGTTATATATTTTTATTATTGAGTATTATTTTTTTTAATATCTTTTTTTTTCATTTTCATGTATTAATCTTCATTTTTTTTTCAATATATATATATATATATATGGACATACAGATATATTGAAAAAATTTATGATGCTTTAGCAGAACATCTCTTCGCTATAGAAGCAGTAGTAAATGACCATTCAAAGTAACTTCCTGCTCATGTAGAAAATTATAGAAATATAGTATTTCTTTTCTCTCTCTAAATATCATTGCTAGCCATATGTTAGATATTTATTGAAGTTGTATGACTATATATAAATATTTGTATAAATATATATAAATAATTGTATAACTATATAACACTTTATATAATTAAAGATAACTATATTTGTACGTATGTATACATATATGTAAATTTATATATTTATTTATAACTTTATATATTTATGTATTACTATTTTGTGTGTATATATATACACACATATATATAACTATATGTTTAACTATATAATAATATTTATAGTTATTTATACTATATGTATAATAACATATAACTATAAATAATTGTATCTTATTATATGTATCTTTATAAAAGCTTTATACATAACTATATTTAAATATATAATTTTTAACTTATATTTAATATACATTTGCATATATTAGTATTTTAAAATGTTTTTTACCATATCTATACCTATACATAACTATAGGTATAGATATAGAAAATAATATAAATAAATATATATACCTACATGTATCGATATAAGTTTAACTATACGTGTAACTATATGTATAATCACGTGCATGTATACATTTATGTAAATCTATATACTTGTTTATAACATTGTATGTATTTATGTATAACTAAATATAACTTCTCATATGAATATATATATATATATATATATATATATATATATAACTAAATGTTTAATGATATATAATTTTTAATAACTATATATATTATATGTATAATAACATATAACTATACATAATTTAATATTATTAATGTATAATCTACATTTAAATATATAATTAACAACATATATTTAATCTACATTTTTATATATTAGTATAAAAAATGTATTTTAGTATATCCATACCTATATATATCTATATGTATAAATATATGAAATTATATGAACAAATATATATACATAAATGTATAAATATAAGTTTAACTATATGTGTAACTATATCTATAACTGCATGTAACAATATTTATAATAATATGTATAAAAACATACAACACAATGTTTAACTATATGTGTATAGCTATATATAAAAATTCTAATAATTATAAATAACTCTATATAAATAAATATAACTTTATTTTTAATTATGTATACATATATGTAAACCTATATGATAGTTTATAACTTTGTATACATTTATTTATATTTACTTATAACTACTTGTATGCATATATCTATATATAATTATATGTTTAAGTATATGTAACTATTTATAACTACATTTACTATATTTATCCTAACATATAATTAGATGACATAAGATATAATATCAACAATATGTAACCACATAGAATGAGTATGACCGTTGATCAGGCTCATATATGTTATAATACAAATAAGGGTTGTACTCTTTCCTAATTCCAGCCCTTGGGCCTCAGGCTCAAATATGAACTTATGTATGACAAAATATATAATATTTGATAGGTTTATATAGAAGAAATTTAATTTTCTTTTATATAATTTTTCATTCTAACACTGCACTCTCTATGTCTCTCTCCCTCTCCCTCTCCTCCTTCAAACATTAAATGTACTTTTTTTTTCTTTCATTTCTTGTGCATTATTGTACTGAGCACCATTTATCTAGTGTAACTGTGATATCTTTTAATCTTTATCATGCTAAAATTTATGTTATCTATTAATGTAGATTCAGCAAATGCATTGCCTCAATATTCATGATATTTAAATTTTAAATATTCATCTGTAAGTAATTTTATTTTATTATTTGTATATTTTGAAGTAATAGAATGTTTTATTTATAATAATGATTAGGCATTATTTTTTGTAAATAAAACAGGGAAAAATGAGCTCAGATCATCACTGGATGTACAAAAGGGTTATTAATGGATTTTTAAATGAAGATTTTTTGACTGGGCTTGAAACTTTCATCAATTTTGCATGTAGTCAATCGAGATTGATGGATGGAGAAAAAATTAAGTGTCCATGTAATCATCAAAAATGTCTAAATATTTCTTTTCGTGATGCAAACACTATAAGATAATATTTGGCAAAATATGGCTTTGTGCCAAATTATTTTGTTTAGATTTATCATGGGAAAAGTACAATGGCTCTGAATATTGAACAAAATAAGGGTATTGAATCATTTTCTTGTGGTGAAGAATCATCAAACACATACCATAGAATGATCACGGAAGCTACTGGTGCTAACTTCAATATGGATTACATGGATGAACCACATAATCTTGAAGTTTAGAAATTTTATGAAATGCTTAAAGTTGTAGATTAGGAGTTGTGACATGGTTGTAAAACACATTCGTAATTGTCACTTATGGCTCGACTAATGAGTATTAAGTCAGAAAATCATATGTCTGAGAAATTATTTGATCGGGTGACAGAACTGATGAAGGAGATTGTTCGGAATAATAATTTAATCACTAACAACTTTTACAACACTAAGAAGTTATTACAAGGAATGGGTCTACCAGTGGAAAAAATTGATTGTTGTTTAAATGGATGCATATTATATTGGGGCGATTATAGTGATTTAATTAGCTGTAAGTTTTGTGACCATCCTTGATTTAGGAAGGCACCTCGTGTTGTAGATACACGAAAAAAATTGAAGGTTGTATTTAAGAAGATGTTTTATTTTTTATTAATTCCTCGATTATAGAGACTATATACATCAAATGCTACAGCAAATGAAATGAGGTGGCATTCCAATCATGAGGCTGAAGAAGGGATAATGCGTCATCCATCAGATTCACCTGCTTGGAAATATTTTAATTATATACATAAAGATTTTGCAGCATAAAGTTGAAATGTGAGATTGGGTCTCTGCACTGATGGATTACAGCCATTTGGGCAATCCTTACAATATTATTCAACATGGCCAGTGATAGTGACACCTTATAACTTGCCTCCGTGGTTATGTATGAAGGAGCAATATATAATTTTGTCAATATTGGTTCTAGGGCCAAAAAATTTGAAAGACATGCTAGATGTTTTCTTACAGCCTCTTATTGTAGAGTTAAATTATTAATGAGATGTTGCCGTGAATACATATGATATCTCAAAGAAGCAAAATTTCATTATGCGGTCATCCCTTATGTGGATGTTTAGTGACTTTCCTGCATATTCAATGTTGTCTGGCTGGAGTACTATAGGACGATTCGTATGCCCATTTTGCATGAAAAATTCTGATGCATTTATCCTCAAATTTAGTGGTAAATAGTCATGTTTTAATAATCATCATAAGTTTCTACCTACGAATCATCCATTTCGAAGAAATAGAACTGCATTTCGAAAATATACAACTGTGATGACAGTTGCACCAGGAGTTCATTCAAGAAATGAAATTATTACAGAGATTCATAGTTTGGGTTTGAAGAAGGTAACTAAAATTGATGCTACTGGTAGTAATGGACCAATAGGCAAATTATTTGGGTGGAGAAAATAGCATATTTTGGGACT
Source organism: Sapria himalayana (assembly GCA_029783825.1). NCBI lineage: Eukaryota > Viridiplantae > Streptophyta > Magnoliopsida > Malpighiales > Rafflesiaceae > Sapria > Sapria himalayana. The sequence continues at coordinate 452,354 of JAREIK010002563.1, read as the reverse complement.
TGCCCTATTGAAAGTCCAATTTAATTCGTCATAACTTAGATGTGATGCATATTGGAAAAAAATATTTTTACAATGTTTTCAACAATGTCCTTAATGTAGACAGAAAGACAAGACATTTAAAATCAAGACAATAGCTGAATGATTACTGTCGGCGTCCTGAATTAAAATTGAATGAGGAAACAGGAGAATTCCTTTAAGCTTGCTAGACACTTGATAAGAAGACAAGACATATATAATGTGAAGGGGTTAAAAATTTGAAATTCCCTGATGGATATGTGTCAAATATGGGTAGATGCGTGGATATAAAGAATCTTAAGTTATTTGGAATGAAAGTCATAACTGGCATGTATTTATGTAGAGATTAATACCAATTACATTCTGTGAATTACTTCCACAAAGTGTTTGGGAGGTCCTTATAGAACTAAGTTTATTTTTTAAATAGCTAACTACGACCACAATCAAAATAGATGACATGGTGAGGCTTGAGAATGACATTCCAATTATTATTTGTAAGCTTTAACGAATATTTCCACTGAGTTTTTTTGACTGAATGGAGAATTTGCCAGTCCATTTGGCATATGAAGCAAGGATTGCATTGACGGTGAAATTCAGATGGATGTATCCTTTTGACAGGTAAATAAATATAATTTGCTGTGTTTTATTATTTCATACTTTCAGTGATATTGTAATTTAATCAAATTGAAACCTAACATTGTGGTTGTAGGTATCTTCATAAGTTGAAATTGAATGTTAGAAACAAGGAAAAAGTTGACGGTTCAATTTGCAATGCATATTTAGTAGAAGAAGCATCATCATTTTATTCTTATTATTTTGATGAGCATGTCAATACAACGAATAGAAATGTGCCACGAAATTATGACGGGCATGTGTTGGTAGAAGATGATTATGTGGATAAATTATCCATCTTCAAGCACCCTGGAAGGGCATTTGGAAGAGCATTGAAAATATGTATGACATATGAAGAGTACAAAGTAACCTGAAGCTATGTTTTACTTAATTATGAGGAGGTTGCACCATACATTAAGTATGTATACACAAAATGGTTGCAGGTTTAATCATAGTTTAATTTTATATTTAATAGGAATTATTAAAAATTGATATACATTTTTCTTTCTCTTTTTATTTTTGTGCAGTATTTACGTTGAGCAGTTAAAATATAGGCAACCAGCAATTTCCAGCAATGATGTCGATTATATCCTAGAAATTGAATTTGTGAATTGGTTCAAAAATTATGTGAGAATTATTAAGTTTTAAATTTTGAATTATTTAATTTATTATTATCTTTTATTTGTTAATATTAATTTTTTAATTTATGTTACAGGAAATTGATCCTTCAAATGGAGATTCGAATATCTTTATTCAGAATCTAAGTAAAGGTCCATTTTGATATGTGACAACCTATCCTAAGTATTTTATTAATGGATATAAATTTCATACAATCAGGCATGGTTCTTCTAAAATAACATTGAATAGTGGTGTATGCATTAAAGGCACAGGATATAGTGTAGATGAGATTGATTATTATGGTCAACTCAAAAAAGTTATTGAGTTGGAGTATTCTAGACTCGAAAATAATAGGATTGTATTATTTAAGTGCGAGTGGTTTGATCCTACACCAAATGTGGGCACAAAGATTCATTCGGATTATAAGCTAGTGGATATTAACCATAAACGCATATATAATCGATATGAGCCATTTATTATGGCAGTTCAAGCTGCTCAAATATATTATTGTACATATCCAAGTTTATCTCGTGAAAAGAGTGATTGGTGGGTGATTTGCAAGATCAAAGCACAATCAAAATTTGAAGTATCAACATCACAACAAAGAAGTGCAGACTTAGAAATTGCACCGATATTCCAGGAAGATGACATAAATAATATTAAGCCTTTGAATGTATATGAAGATCCAGAAATTTTATGTGACTTAAATGGGGGCACAATAGAAATAGAAGATGACCAATTTCTATCTGAAGATGAGTTCAAACTTCTATCGAAATCAAATGAAATATCAGAAGATCCACTAGAGGATGACAGTGATGCCAATAATTAAATTGTTATAATTTTATTATGTATTTTAACTATCAAATACGTTTTATATTTTGTTGAAATCTATTGATGTATTTTATTCGAAAATGCATGCTTGTTCATCATATTTCTATTTTTTATTCTTTGTTTTATTTTGTATAGCAGATGGTGCCTAAAGGATATGGGCGTGGTGAAGGTGGACGTAGACACAGAAATGAACCAAATTTATCTAGTATGTTACATCATGTTGTAGAATTAGTACCATCTCATAGCCACCATATCCTGACTTCAACATAACAATCACCTTCTCCATTTCTATCACCATCACCATCATTGAGATCTCTACAATCACCTTTATCAGATGTAAGCCCACCATCAATTGTGCTTCCTGCTCACACATTTGATCCATCTCTATCTTCTACACCACAATTTATACCAATTGTTCCCCCATTTACAATACCAACAACATCATCAAATACTATGCCTTCCTCTGTAGTCAGTGCAAAGTTAGAAATTGATATTGTGGATGATAGGTAAAAGGAATATGTAAATGAATTGAAAAAAAAAATTTTATTATTATCAGTGGTTTATTTTATATTGTTATGATTTACTTATTTTCTATGTTATGTGTTTATTTGTACAGTTTTATTCCATCTCACAAGTGTTCGACTATAATTACAAAGGTTTTCAAGAAAATGGTTGATGCTAATTCTTTCATTTGGAAGAAAGTTTCTGAATCGACAAAGGATTCATATTTTATTGACTTTTAGGTAAAAATAACAAAACAAAAGAATTAAAAAAGAATTATCTAATTACTTAACTTTTATGTTTGTTATTAGTCAAGCAGTAAATAATTATGTTCTTGTTATTAATATAATTTCTTTTGTCATTTTTCTATTTATAGAATCAGTGCAAATGGCAACCCAAATTTGATAGAAAGATAAAGTCATTATGGGAGATCAAAGCAGCTCAACGATATTCTGATTTTGTGCATAAATTAAAGAAAATGAAAGAAAGACCTGATTTTATATCCGAGAAAGAATGACACGAGTGGCTTAATTATTGGCAGGAGCCTAATGTTGAAGAAAAAATCAGATATTGCCAGCAAAAATCAATGAATTGAGGTTGCTAGATTAGGTACAGGAATTGTCGACACACTGGAGGTTCAAAGTCGAGCATTGAGCACGCTCGAGATTTTGTACAAATTTAAAATTCTAAACATATCTATATTTTGTGGTTGTCCTAATAGTCTAATAATAATAATCATTGCATGGTTTAATTAATTTTCTTAAATTTTATGATCATTTGTTTTTTTATGAATTAATAAAAACATATTCTAGGCTGAAGAATTGGGTCGAGACCTAAATTTTTATGAGATTTTCAAGAAGATGCATGTGAAGAAAGTTGATGGTCAATATGTTGACAACAAGTCTAAGATGATGGTAGTAAGAAATTATTATATTAATTAGACTTTATAAATCTACAGTACATTATAAATATAGTTTTGAATGCAAAATATTTTTTTTATTTTTTGTATATCTATAATAGTTTTTATCTCTATTTTATCTCAGGACCTAATGGAGGAAGGTGTGACAGCTGCTCATCAACAAGTTGAGGGTTCTATGAATCTTCAACCAATTGACTATGATCCTATTTATTTGGAGAGAATAGGAGGTCGAAATAAGTAGTGAGTGTACGGAATCGGCTCTAAGGGAATGGCATTTCATTATAGCAGTCGTGCTTTTAATTCATCTATCTTAGTAATGGTGGATGAGGTGGTCGAACTACAAGCATTGGAAACAAATGAACGTATTGTAGATATGATGATTGAAATAAAAAAGAAGGATGAGCATATAACTAATATGATGGAAGAAATGCAAGAAGTTAAAGAAATTAAAAAAGCAATGCAACAACAGATGCCCTATATGGAGTCATAGTTAGCGTCATTAACGCATCAGATAGTATTCCGAGATCTAGCTATGAATCCTCTCAGGAGAAGCTAGCATTCCCTACAAATTATGAGGATGATTGAATGTGAGAATTATTTCTGAATAGTTATTTATTTTTGTCTATGTGCAACAAATAATTATGATATTTTTTTGAATGTTTCAATTTTTTTTTCTGGTTTTGTTCTTTGGTTTTCTAATAAACCAAATTATGAATATTTGCAGGACACATTATGTGAGAGAAAATAAAAAATCTGGATTCAAAGCATTTAGACATTACCACGGGTTTTCCAAATGCATGGGTCCCAAATTTACCTATTTCAGCTTTATCAAAAAAAGAGCTAGCTTATCTTATCTTTATTATTCTAAAAACATCTTATTTTTGCACTCTCTTTATCTTTAAACATAATTGTTGGACATTTTTTGGATTTTTTTTGAACTTGTATGATAATCAATTTTAATTTGTGTTTGTTCATGTCTATAATATTTATTTATATATATATGTGAACATGTTTTTGTGTCTATGAATTTTTTGGGTAGAGTTTTAGCCTATTATAGGTATGTAAAAGCCTAAATTCAGTAGCAGCAACAACGGTGGTAGAGATGGCACCGATGGTTGTGGTGGCTGCGGAAGCGGCTGTAGTAGCGGCAGTGGTGGCAGTGGAAGCAGCATCGGCAGCAGCAGCAACAATAGTGGCTGTGGCGGCTACGGCGGCAGCACTGATAGCAACGGTAGTGGTAGCAATAGCAACAGAGGTAGCACTGGCAGTAGTGGCAGAGGCGACATCAGTGGCAACAGCAACATTAGCATCAGTAGCCGTAGTAGTGGCTGTGGCGGTAACACCAGCAGTAGTAAGAGTAGCGGTTAGCACCAGCAATAGCGGCAATAGTGGCAGTGGCAGCAGTAGTAGCAGGAATGGTAGCGGCAGCGGCCATCCCAGTGGCAGTGGCAGCGGCAGCAGTGACAGGATTTGCAGTGGTAACGGGAGCAACAGTAACGACAACAAATGTGGCATTTACATACATATCTAGTCAGTATATACGTACATATAATACTATAGTATTTTATGTACGTATATACTGAGTATATATATGTACTCTATATATATGTATGCTTAATACTGCAGTTTATATGTACAAATACTATAATAATATATATAGGAATGAAATACTAGTATATATGTACATATTAACTATATCAATATATATTTATCAAAACATAGTTTTTTTATTTATTTTGATTTGATTTGGTGGTTTAAATTTCATACAGATATGGTACCGCATTGTTTCCAATACGAAGCTTCTATAAGTGAAGACATATTTCAACAAACATGAAGCATCGTGACTCGGACAGGATTTTCACCGTGGAAAGTTGGTGATCGGAGGAGCAGTGGGAGAGAAAGCAACATCAATGCATTGATGGATTATACTTTATGCACAGTCGGTTGATACATTGATTAATAAGATGTAATATAATTTTATTATTTATCATTTAGTTTTTTAAATTATTGTATTATAATAAATAATTGAATGAATTTTTTTTATTTAAAATTTTCAATTATAGTTTCTATTTTTAATAAATTTAATTTTAAACTATTAAATTATTTATTTATATTTTAGTTGAAACTGTATGACATTCAACTATAATTTTTTTGTTCATGTCTATAATAACTATTTTTATATATCTGTGAAAATGTTTGTGTTTCTCCAAAATTGTAGGGTAGAGTTTTAGCTTATTATAGGTATGTAAAAGCCTATTATCATCAGCGGTAGCTGTGACAGCAGTAGCAGTGATGGCAGTGGCGCCAGAAGCGGCAGCAGCAGCGATGGCAGTAGTAGTGCCAAGAGCAACTATGGTAGAGTCGGTAGTGGCTATAGCGGCAGTAGTAGTGGCAGCGGCTTCAGCGGAGGGAATGAAGGTAGCGGCAGCATCAGTGGCTGCGGCAGCATTAGCGGTAGTAGTGGCTGTGGTGGTAGCATTATCAGCAGCAGTGGCTGTGGTGGCAGCCAAGGCAGCAACTACAGCGGCTACAGCAGAGGCATCGGCGGCAGCGGCGACATCAGTCGTAGCAGCATCTGTAGTGGCAGCAATGACAGAGGTGGCAGCGGAAGCAGCGGAAGCAGCAGCAGCAGCAGCGGAGGCTACACCGGCAGTAGCCGCAACGGCAGCGACACTAGTGGTAGGGGTGGAAACTATAGTGTGAGCAGTAGGAATGACAACAAATGTGATATATACATAAGTATATAGTCAGTATATACATACATATAATTCTATAGTATTTTATGTACATATATACTGAGTATAAATATACTCAGTATATATACGCATAATACTACTATTTATATGTACAAATACTGTAGTAATATATGTACGAGTGAAATGCTAGTATCTATGTACATTTTTTCTGCTATAATATATATTTAAAAAAGCATAGTTTTTTTTAATTTATTTTGATTTGAAGCTGTGTGACTCGGACAACTTTTTCGTAGCGGAAAGTTGATGATCGGAGGAGCAGAGGGAGAGAAAGTAATTATAATGCATTGATAGATTATACTTTATGAATATTTTTTTAGTTATTTAAAATATTATATTAGAATAAGTTATTAAATGAATATTTTTTTGTTTAATTTAATATTTTGATTTATAGTTTCTGTTTTTATTAAATTTAATTTTAAAATATTAAATTATATAAATAAATTTTAGTTTAAGCTGAATGACAATAAACTTTATTTTGTGTTTGTTAATGTCTATAATATCTATTTTTTATATATCTGTGATAATGTTTTTGCCTCTAAATTTTTTGGGTAGATTTTTAGCCTATTATAAGTATGAAAAAGCGTATTATCAGCAGCAGTAGCTGCTACAACGATGGCTTAGGTGGTAGTAGAAGTAGCAGAGGCGGTAGAGGTGGCGGCAACAGCAATGGGGGCTGTGGTGGTGGGAGCGACAGCGGTAGGAGAGGCAGCATAGGAGGCAGAGGCAGTGGCTACGATAGCGGCTGCAATGGCAGCAGTGACAGAGGTGGAAATGGCAGCAGTGGCATTGGCGGTAGCAACGACGGTAGCGGGAGCGGTAGTGGTAGTTGCGGCATGCAGCAGCAGCACCGGCAACGGGAGTAGTAGCTGCTGCAGCGACAGCAGCAACGGGGATAGTAGCAATGGTATTGGGAGCGACAATAGCAAGGGCAGTAGTGGTAGGAGTGGTAGCGGGAGCAGCAGCAACAGTGCCAAATAAGATATATACGTACGAATAAAGTCAATATATACGTACATTTATAATGTAGTATTTTATGTACGTATATACTGAGTAGATTTGTACTTAGTTTATTTGTACACATAATACTACTATTTATATGTACATATACTAAAGTAATATATGTACAAGTGAAATGCTAGTATATATTTACATATATACTGTAGGATTATATATGTATCAAAACATAACTTTTTTTGTTAATTTGACTGAGTTGTTTAATTTTCTTACAGATATGATACCGTATTGTTCCTCATAAAAAACTTCTATAACTGATAAGATTTTTCACGAGACATTACGTGCCGTGACTCAGACAGCTTTGTAGTAGTAGAAAAATGATGATCAGAGGAGCTAAGGGAGAGAAAGCAACGTCAATGAATTGATATATTATACTTTATGCACTGTCAGTAGATACATTGCTGAATAAGATCAAAAAAATGTTTGTTATTTTTTTTGTTTCTATTTTGTAGAATAATGAATTTACATAAAGATACTAATGATTTTATTTTTTTGTTTATTATAAATTATTTATAGTTTCAATTTGTATTCAATTTGATATAAATATATTAAATTAATTAATTAAAAAATTCTAGATATTTTTAAATGCTGAAATTATTTTTGAAATTAAAAAGGTTAGGAAACAATCTCTTGATAAATTAGCAAGGGAAAAATTCCTAACTAAATTAGCTAGGGAAATTCCCCTAGCTCATTTAGCTAGGGGAATATTAAAATTAACGATGGATATTCCATTGCTAAAATTATTTAGTTAGGGACTATATCTATCACTACAATTTATATATCAGCACTTTAGCTAGTGAATCATCCGTCATTATTTTTGTTTAGCGACAGAATATCTCGATTATCTTGCTAATTTAGCTATAGATTTTTTTCTTTTTTAGAAAGGGATTTTTCTGTTGCTAACTTTTTAGCTAGGGACATTTCCATCGCTAAAATTTAGCAAGAGGCACTTTAGATAGGGAACCGATTCATTGGTAATCGATCTCTATATCCCATTTAGCGGTGGAAAATGTCCATTTAGCTAGGGAATTGTCACTAGCTATATGGGATTTTTCTGGTAGTGATAAGAAAAATAAGAAGAATAAAAATAATAAAAAGAATAAGTAGAATAATAAGAATAAGAAGAATAAGAGGAATAAGAAGAATAAGAAGAATAAGAAGAATTAGAAGAATAAGAAGAATTAGAAGAATTAGAAGAAAAAAAAGAATAAGAACATTAAGAAGAATAAAAAGAATAAAAAGAATCTATCTATTTTTGATTTATGAGGTTTGCAAAGGGAGGAAAAAGAAATAAGGGGTAAATGGGTGTGGCATGAAATTAGACATACATTGCTTGTTTGCAAGCTGGTACGACAGACATAAAAAGACAACACCACAAGGGATCAGAGTACTGGTGGTTAATATATATTGATAAAAATAAAATGGAAAACGAAATGGGGGGATAGGGTGTGGTATGGATAATTGTGATGTTTTTTTTTTCAGGAAGGAATTAAGGTAGGGGAATATGGGGTTAGGGATAGATAGAAAGAGAGTTCTATTGTCATGGATTTAAAAGGTCAGTAGTAAAGTAGTTTAATAGTTGAGTATTACAATAGACATTGGATTAGAATCTGGTCCAGTGGGAGGCTAGTGCAAATTATATAAATCACATCGTAGTTTTGTTGGATGTGCTCTACTAGCATTGCTGTTGCAGAGATTTTTGTACTTTTATTGTAAGGGAACGAACAGAATAGATGACATAACAAAGAAGAGGGAGAAGAGGTGGCAGGAGCTAATATTGCTTACCTCAAGTGGACAAGGAAGGAGGCAGAATGCTGTTACTGCTAACTATGTTATCTTGCTATTTTTTTCTGTTTTTTTCTTTGTTTTTAAATAGCATGAAGTAGTAGATTGAAGAAAAGAAAAACTAATTTAAGAAGATCTAAAGACCACCACTGAGCAAAGTGGAGCAAAATGGAAAAACTTGAAGTATAAGGACAGCTCCTAAAAAGGAAAAGGTGGAACATGCTCTAACTTAGAATAGACAATGGGCAAGGAAGAACTAATCAAAAATCCAATATTTTTGTTATTTCGTTAATTTTATTTCTAGAAAATAGTAGGTTTTAAAAGGGTTATGGGTACTTTCTTAAATTGTACTCATGGTATTCATCCGCAAAAAGAGAGGGTTATAATAATAAAAAAAACTTTCCGAAATAAAAAAAGAAGAATAAAAGAACTAGAATAATTAGAAGAATAGGATGAGTTATAACCAACAACAAACACAAGAAAAAATTGAAGAATTAAAAAAATAAAAAGAATCAAAAGAATGAAAAGAAAATGAAGAGTAAGAAAAAAAAGAATAAAAAAAATAAGATATATAAGAGGAATAAAAATAATAAGAAGAATAATAAGAATAAGAAGAAAATGAAGAATAATAAAAATAAGAAGATTAAAAAGAAGGAGAGATAGTAGAAGAATAAGAAGAATAAGAAGGATAAGAAAAATAAGAAAAATAAGAAGAATAAGAAAAATATAAATAATATGAAAAATAAAAAAAAGAAAAATTAGAAGAATAGGAAGAATATGTAGGATATAAAAAATAGGAAGAATGAGAAGAAAAAGAAAAATAAGAAAATATAGAAGAATAAGAAAAATAAAAATATTTAGAAAAATTAGAAGAATAAGAAGAATAAAAAATATAATAAAAAAGTAGAATAAAGAAAATAAAATAAGAAGAAAAGGTTGAATAAGGTGAAAAAGAATAATAATAATAATAATTATTATTATTATTATAAAAAGAATAAGAAGACTAAATATAATTAGAAGAATAAAAAGAATAAGAATAATAAATAGAATAAGTAGAATTAGACGAATAATAAGAATAATAAAAATTTGAAGAATATGAAGAATAATTAAAATAATAAAAATAAGAAGAATATTAAGAATAAGAAAAATAATTCGAATAAGAATAATAATAAGAATAAGAATAATATGAAATATAAAAGAATAAGAAGAATAAGATGAATAATATGAATATGAAATAAAAACAATAAGAAAAATAAGAAAAATAAAAAGTATAAGAAGTATAATAAGAATAATAAGAATAATAAGAATAATTAGAATAATAAAAATAATAAGAATAATAAAAATAATAAGAATAATATGAATAAAAAGAATAAGAAAAATTAAAAGAATAAGAAGAATTACACGAATAATAAGTATAAGAAGAATATCAAAAATATGAAGAATAAGAAGATAAATATGAATAAGAAAAATTATTAAAATAAGAAGAATAAGAAGAAATAAGACGAATAAGTATACAAATAAGAAGAATAAAATGAATAATAATAATAAGTAGAATAAGAAGAAAAAGAAAAATAATAAAAAATGAAGAAAAAGTAGAATAAGTCAAATAAGAAGAATACGAAAAATAAGAAGAATAAGAAAAATAAGAAGAATAAGAAGAAGAATAATAAGAAGAATAAGAAGTATAGAAGAATTAGAAGAATAAGAAGATTCAGATGAATAAAAAGATTTAGAAGAATTAGAAGATTTAGAAGAATAATAAAAATAATAAGAATAAGTAGATAAAGAAGAATAAGAAGAATATGAAAATTAAGAAGAATAAGAAGAATAAAAAGAATTAGAAAAATTAGAAGAATAAGAAGAATAAGAAGAATAAGAAGATATTCTTCTTATTCTTCTAATTTTTCTCTCAAGTTTTGCTCTCAAGTTCTAGAGAGAGAAACACATTTTTTAGAGAGAGGAACAACAATTTTTATTGAGGAAGAAGCCGATTTCATGCTAAAATGGAGCAATTTGATCTATTAAGTGATAAGAAGTCATTTTCTCATCAAATTAAAAGGACCGCGCATCAATTTTTTGAATCTTTGGAAATCCACGGGAAAAAAAATGGAGAACCCTCGATAGAGTTCTCCCCTCCCGACATCGCCATGCTTGCTGAAGCTCACAAATACACGATAGTGGAAAAATTCTCCCATGGGCGACCTCGCATTGAAGATATCAGAGCATTCTTCCCTTCACTGAATCTTAAAGGCTTGTCAAAAACTAGTGTTCTGGATGCTAAACATATTCAAATTCAACTATCCACCGAGGAGGATTTTCATAGAGTATGACTGAAGGCAGTTTGGTATATCTTGGGCTATCCTATGAGAACCTTCAGATGGATACCTTCCTTCACAACCAAACAGGAGTCGCCATTACACCCGGTTTGGTTTCTCTTCCCTATGCTGCCTATTCACTTCTTTGATAATATTTCCCTCTACCATATAGCTAGTGCAGTTGGCACCCCTCTTCTCCTTGATGGTGCCACTGCCATGTTATCTCGACCAAGTGTAGCCAGGCTTTGCATAGAAGTCAACTTACTGCAACACATTCCTCACCGTATATGGTTTGGCAGTAAGAATGAGGATGGATTCTGGCAAGAAGTGATTCCAGAAAATCTCCCAAGCTACTGCTCCTACTATAATAAATTGGGACATTCAGGTTAGCATTGTTTGGTTAAAAAATATACAGTTGACAAATAGAGGTATGTCCCTACAGTAGAAACAATAAATAGGAGGGAAGAATATAGAATTAAACCCCCTCAACATAATGAACAGAACTGTATGGATGTTGTTACAGGAATAGAAATAGTGGAATATGTTCCCACTAGGAAATAAGTTTATGAAGAGGCTAGAAAAATCAGTGATTTTGAGGAAAATGCTAAAAATAACTTAGAGAAAAATGCTAAAATATGTTAGAAGAAGATTCCGAAGTAGCTAAAAATCATGAACTAATACTAAAAATAGCTGAAATAAATAAAATATTTAGGAGAGGTAGATTTGAAACCAAAAAAAAGTGTTCGGGGAGAAGGAAAGGACTAGAGGACTTAGGTAATAACTTAGATGCAAATTTAGAGGTCAGAAGTGATTTCATGTTAAATATAAATGAGGAAGATTCTGATTTTATAAAAGTCACCAAAGATGATTTAGAAATTGATAATTTGACAAATATAACGGGAGATAGAGATTGGGCAATGGAGGAAATAAAACTCATGGCATTATAGCTAGGCACAGAATGGAAAAATGAAAAATCATGAGGTTTTAGTTCAATTAAAAAATCTAGAAACATGAATAAATACTAAGATAAAACATATGAATCAAAATGCACTACAAGAGCTCAGGCTAAATCCTCTTCTAATGTTTAGATTCATATACTGGAATGTGAGGGGTATTGCAAATCCCTCCTCAATAAAAAGGGTTAAAAATTTGATTCAATTATATAAAACTCCAATTATTATACTTGCTGAACCCATCGTAAATAAGGATAAACTAGAATACTACAAAAAGCTTTTAGGGTTTGATTACTCATTCTTTAATAAAAATAACAAAATCTGGATTTTCTGGAAAAGCATATTTAATATAATTATTTTAAATGATACGAACCAAATTATTAACTTTTCTTTAGATAATACTCAAGAGGAGATCATTTCAGTGGTCTATGCCAAATATACTAAAGAAGGCAGAAAGGAGCTTTAGAATGATATTCTTAAAACTGCTAAAAAATTTAAACCATGGATAATAGGAGGAGACTTCAATATTATAAGAAAGGCTGGCGAGAAAAAAAGGGGCAACCCCCCCAATAAAAAAGCTATTGCTCACTTTAATAATACGATATCAGAGGCTAGTTTGATGGAAGCTAGCTTTTCAGGCCCCCAATACACTTGGTGTAATAACTGGAAAGTTAAAGCCACCATATGGGCAAGACTGGATAGAATTCTTCACAATGTCAAATGGCTAGAAGCTTATGGCTCCACAGCCGTTAGACATTTAAATAGAACCTGCTCTGACCACAATCCATTATTAATTTCAGTAGAAAAAAATAAAATCAAGAATAAGTCATTTAAATTTCAGAATGCATGGTCTTTACCCCATGATTTTATCAATACTATCAAAAATTCATGGATGCAAGAGAAAACAGGTAACCCTGCTCAAATCTGGAATAAAAAATTAGAAAGGCTAAAAAAGCACTTAATAATATGGAATAGAGATTCCTTCGGTAACATTAACAATAATATTATAGAAGCAGAAAAGATAGTTGAAAAAAAAGAGTTAGAATACGAAATACTTCAAAATTCAGAAAGTAGAAAGGAGCTAAATAAAGCACAGGCTGAGCTAAAATTAAAATTGCTAATGGAGGAAGTATTCTGGAAACAAAAAGCTAAAATTAAATGGATAAAAGATGGGGATAAAAATATGAAGTTTTTCCAGAAAATAGTCAAAATCAAAACCCAAAAACAAAGAATAAAAGGTATAATAAACAACCTAAACAAATGGGTGGACACGAACTTAGAAATTAAAAACCACCTAGACGAATATTTTGAAAATCAATTTAGAGGAATTACAAATTTGAATGGAGACTATCTTCTAAATAAGATAGATCATAAAATTACCAATGAAGAAAATGATGCACTCATCAAATTCCCGGATGAAGAAGAACTGAAGTTTATTGTTTTTAGCATGGGCAAAAATAGTGCCCCAGGACATGATGGGTGGAATAATGAGTTCTATCAAAACTATTGGCCAATCATTAAAAATGAACTCCTATTGGCTATACATTGGATATTTTGTGGTGCAGAAAAAGGCAAGAAATGGAGCAGTTCATACTTGGTTCTTATTCCTAAAATGGAAAACCCACATAAAGTAGAAGACTTTAGACCTATTAGCCTGTGTAACTCCATTTATAAAATCTTGACTAAGTTACTTCAAAATAGATTAGCTGTAGTATTGCCAAAAATTATTTCTAAAGAACAATTAGGATTTATGAAAAATAGATTATTAATGGAAAATATTTGTTTAGCTAAAAAAATGATAAGAGAAATAGGATCAAAAACTAGAGGTCATAATGTACTGCTAAAACTAGACCTCTCAAAAGCTTTTGATAGAATTGAATGGAAAATTTTATGTTTTGTCATGAGAAAAATGGGTTTTTCTGAAACCTGGACGGACATAATTTATAGATGCATATCAAGTCATTGGTTCAAAATTCTTGTCAATGGAGAACTAGAGAAAGATATCAATACTATGAGAGGATTAAGGCATGGTGACCCACTTTCTCCCTCTCTCTTTAATATCTACTTAGAGCTTCTCATTGTGAATGTAAAAAATAAAATGATCACAGGAAGTATAGGTCGGTTCAGTCAGCCTATTAATACACCTTTAGTGGGATGCTTGGCTTACGCCGATGATGTGATCATTTTCACAAATGAAAGCTCTAGATCTCTACATAATCTCATGGAATTGCTAAAAACCTTAGAAGAAGAAACGGGTCAGAAAATTAACAACAAAAAATGCCAATTTATGATTGTCAAAAAAGCTTCAAAAAGTCTAGGGCATAGAATTATTAAAATAACAGGCTTCACACTGATAAAATGTGCACTTCAATATATTGGATGCCCAATATACGAAGGAAAATTAAAATCAATATACCTAAACTTTATACTTGAGAAAATTAAAAATAAAATAGCTGGATGGAAAGTGGACACACTTTCAATGAGTGGTAGAATTTCTTTGATCACTCATGTATTACAAAGCATAATCATATAGAATTTGATGATTACTCACCTTCCAGTGTCGGATAAAAAAAGTTTAGAGAAGGTATTGGCCCATTTCTTATGGGGTTCAAAAAGTGGCAAAAGAAAGTTACATTGGAAAAAATGGAAAGACCTTTGCTACCCCTTACTGGAAATAGGCATCAGATTTACTGATTTAAATAAGCTAGCTAAAGCATGTGCGTGCAAAAGATGGTGGAGGATTAAATAAAATAATAATCTATGGGGCGGAATTTATGAGAGCTAAATATTGCATAGAGGATGATATATATAGGATCAGAAATAAGAACAAAGCATCACAAATTTGGATTCAAATGCTCAAACAAAGGGAATTAGTGGAAAAATACTCCAAACTCACTAAAAATGGTTGGAAATGGACTTAGAGTGTAGATGGAGCATTTTCACTTAAAACCATTAAAGAAAAAGTTAGAAGTAGAAAGGAAATCCAACCTTTATTTAAATGGATATGGGATAATGATAATAGTCAAAAAATATTAACTAATACATGGAAAGTTCTTTCAAATATTATTCCTATAGATGAAAACATAAAAACAAAAGGCATATAAATTGCCTCGAGATGTGAATGCTGTTTGAAAAAAACTAGAATCGCTTGATCATCTGTTTTCTCAAGGGAAGGTAGCCATGGAAATATGAAGAAGACTGGAATCAGAAATGGGATTAAAACATGCATGTATCCCTCTTAGAAATAGTTAATTAAATGGAGTAATGCGCGCTTTCAACATAGCTCACAGAAATGGCTTAAAAATAACATACCTCACATTGCTATTTGATGAATATGGAAAGCTAGGAATTATAGTAGATATGAAGGACACAGAATGGACCCTAAAAATATATGGAAAGTAAAAAAGACTGAAATAAAATCTACCTTGGAATCCTCCCCACTTGCACTTCAAAGCCCTCTCCTAGACACTCACACTCTAAAATTCTAGAATCTCACAGTGTCCAAAACAAAACCACTAAAAATCATAGTAGTTAAATGGGAAAAACCAGAAAAAGATAGATTAGCTCTAAACACAGATGGTAGCTTTGATAGGAACATAAGACTAGCTGGTGGAGGAGGCGCCTTAAGGGACTCTGGTGGTCACTTAATATTTGCCTTCTTAGGTCCCAATAATGCGTCATCTGCCCTCCATGCAGAAATATTAGCATTAAGGGATGGACTTAGAATATGTTACTCTAAAGAGCTAACAAATATAGATATACAAATAGACTCTAAAATATTGGTAAACTTAGTAAATAACAAAAGTAGCCTGTGAAAATTGGAAGAAGAATTAGAGGAAATTAATAAATTAATAATATCCTTAAATGCATCACCCATGCATATATATAAGGAAGCAAATGCCTTAGCAGATAAATTAGCAAAAGAAGGAAAATTTAAAGAGCCCCATGTATATGACGAAGTCTCTCTTCTAGAGAGATTTAAAGGTATTATAAAACTAGATAAAAAAGAATTCCCATACATCCGAATAACCAAAAAAGTTTGAGAAGATATCATAAGATTTCGTCATCACTGTGCTTTTTCAAGTTCTTTTTTCTTATAGTAGCACAGGGCAGGTTTCAGATTCGCTCAAGTCTTCCTGGTCCTGAAGGAAGACTTTGCATAATTGAATAATTACCTGCTCAAGTCATTGTTTATTTATATATTCTTATTGTTCGGAATTTCACTGCAGAAAGTACCTGCAGATCTGGTTGTTTTGTTTTTACTTTTTTCTTAGCAGCAAGATCACCTAAAACAGGAAGAAAGGTCATGCGCACAAGTGTCTCTTGTATTATAGTTCATAAGCTCTTTTGAACTTTGTTTTGATGTGGTCATGTTAAATGGTTTAAGGTTAGATGTGGTTGGTGTTGTAAGTTACTGCAATTTGTGTTATTATGTTAAGGTAATTTAGAAGTCCACAAAAGTAGGCTAGGTTGGGTATAATATAGACAGCTACTATCCACAAGTGGGAGCAACAAAAAGCTGCCATGGAGTTGTTGAAAACAGAAATTTGCTGGTTTGAGGAGCAGAACAGATAGAAGGAAAACCAGCATAATGCTGGAGGCTGGAAATTTCTTTGTGTCTGTTGCATGTATGCAGGTGATAGGTACAAGGGTGCCCGCGGAAAATTCCTAGTGCTATCACCATGCTTACCATAGATTTGCTGCAAAATCAAAGTTTGCAGTTCCCATTTACATAAAGATGTTGGACAAAGTTAAAGGCTCGGGAAGGAAAAGTTAGCTGGTTTGAAGAAAGGGATCGAAGGATAAAGACTGATATTTCAATGAGCAACTAAGTGCAGTTTACTACAATATTGAAAATTACTAAAGAAGCTCAAAATCATTCTCTATCTATATCAGAATCAGCATATGGATTAGAATCAGCATAAAGACCCAAAATCATTCTCTAAGGAAAACCAGCATATGTTTGTCTATGTTTTTGTTATTACATTTACAATAACTAATGCTTAGTGTAGGTGGAAAGGGTGTAAAGGGCTACGGGTAGCAAGCAAGTAGGATGTAAAAATGGTATTCCTCCGCCAAAAGAGAGGGTTATAATTAATAAATATTATTTTAAAAAAAGAATAAGAAGAATAAGAAGAATTATAAGAATTGGAAGAATTAAAAGAATTAAAAGAATTAGAAGAATAAGAAGAATAATAAGAATAAAAAAAATAAAGAATAAGAATAATAAGAATAATAATAATAATAATAATAAAAAAATAATAATAATAATATTCAGAATAATAAGAATAATAAGAATAAGAAGAATATAGAAAATAAAAAGAAAAAGAAGAATAAGAAGAATAAGAAGAATATGCAGAATAAGAAGAATAAAAAGAATAAGAAGAATAAGAAGAAAAAAAGAATAAGAAGAATAAGAAGAAGAATAATAATAATAATAATAATAATAATAATAATAATAATAATAATAAGTAGAATAAGAAGAATTTGAAGAATAAGTAGAATAAAAAGGAATTAGAAGACTTAGAATAATATAAAGAATAAGAAGAATAAAATAATAACAAGAATATAAAGAATAAAAATAATAAGAACAAAATGATTTTAAGAATAAATTGAATAATAAGAATAAAAAGTTGAATAAGAAGAATAATAAAAATAATAAGAATAAGAAGAATATGAATAATAGAAATAATAACACTATAAAAAATTATCTATTTAGCTATGAAAACTTAGCTATAGAAAAATCCCTAGCAAATTTGCTAGGAATTAACTAGGGAATAGCAAGAGTTAGATTTAACATTGAATCACAAATTTGTGATGGATTTGTGACCAATTAAAGACGAAAAATTTTGATTTAAAAATGACCCTAGTTAATATTATTTTAGATTTTCATGCAATGATTAGCAGCAATTTTAGTAACGTATTTAGAGATGGATTTTCCCTAGCTAATTAAATCAAGATAAAATCCGTCGCTAAATAATTATCTCAAAATTTCTTTTTATGATTTATTATTAATTTCAAATGATATGTCCTTAAATTAAAATTTTCACAAAATATATGCATTTAGATAAGAAATTTTCATAGCTTTTTGGGTTGGGGATTATTTCCATAGCTAGTCTATCCTATTTTTTTTATTTTTTATATGTTATTTGTTTAAATATTTGATGTAATTTTGTATATTAAATATTTTTCATGGTCTATGGATGAGGTATCCTTGAAAGACATATTATCCTAATATAATTATAATAATATGATATTATAAATAAATAATTTCAAAAAATATATAAATACGAATAAAAATTTATATTAATAAAATCTAAAATAACTATTTTAATGGTTATTTAATTTTTTTAAAAATATACAAAAAAATTTTAAAAAATTTTTAATTATGATATTTAAATTTTTGTATTAAAAAATATTAAATAATTAATTCTATAATAATATTCATTTTTAAAGATATTTTAATAAATAAATAAATAAAAATACATAAAAATTTCTACTAATAAAAGGCTAAAATAATTAATTGTATGATTAAATAAAAAATATTTATAAAAATATCTGGATTAACGAATAAACAAGTAATTATTTATATTATTCAAAGTTAATAAAATATTTATTATGATTATAAAAAACTTTTAAAAAAATAATTTCTAATGATTTGAAATTTTTAAATTATAAAAATAATTTTCAAATTTTTTATAAATTCTAAATAAAAATAAATTGATAATTAAAGATAAATAAAAGATATTTTAATTACATAAAAAAATTGATGATTTAACTAAAATATCTCCATGTGGTTATTAAAAGAACACTTCACGTCTTTTTTTAGGGTTTAAAAATAGTTATGTAAATCATTTATAATGATATTTTATTTGTCCAAAAAAAATTAAATTTGCCTCTAAACAGATTTGAATTCATGTTATTTTTTGTCCCTACTGAAATTTATAAGAATTAAATAATTGAGTAAGATTTTTACTATTATATTTTTAATATTTCATTTTTATTAAAATAATAAATACCACTTTTTTTAAAGATCTCTCTTTAATTAATTTTTGGAATTTTAAAAATTATAAATTATATCAAATAATATGAAATTTTATGCTTTAAATTATTTCATATTATATTCATAAAAAATAATATGAATTTATTAAAATGTATAACTTTAATATATATATATATATATATATATATATATATATATATATATATATATATATATATATATTAAATACTTTTTTATAATATCATATTATTTTTTTATTTATAAAATAAAATTATAAATTTATCCATAAACTATAAATAATATGAAATGTTAAAATTTTGTATAGTTATACATTTATATAATTTATTTATGGTTATATTCAATAATATGTTTTTTTAATTAATGAATTAATATCAAAATTTAATTACCAATTATTAGTTTTCATGGTTATTAGTAATATTATTTATCTTCATTTTTATAGCAATTAATAAATTTTTTTATTTCTGAAATTAATTTCATTAATTAATAAATAGTATACAAAAAATATCTATTAAAATTTCATTAACAATTAACCATACATTTTTTTATGAAATAATTTCATTTATGGTTAAATAAAAATGTATTTAATTTTTTTTAATTTAAATTAATAAATTTTTATAATTTTTATTTTACTTTTTATTTTTGGTCTCTTTTTTTTTTCTATATATTTACACCCATTTTTTTATTTGAGTTTTCTTGAAATATAAAAATGCTAGGGTAATGCATTCAAACACTTAAACAATTTTTCTTATCTTTGCGAAGAGAATAATCTCAGTGTTTCAAGTTAATATAGGTTTTGAAGAATGTGGTAATTATGCTTGTTAAATGCTTAAATCTACGGATAGTTTGGCTGACATTATGAATTTTACTGGAAATTAAATGTCTTCTTCTCGGATTCATGGCTTCTTGGTTTTGGTTGCATTTTTATGTTCGTCAACATTGCTAATCAATGCTTCATATTAGGAACCAGTTAGTAGCACAATAATAGATTCATGCATCCATGTCACTAATAATGGCAGAGTAACATTTAATAGAAAAGTAAGCACATGCAAGTACTAATTCATATCTCTCCAACTCCTTGATAGTTTTTTACCTGTTTATTGATTCTCATCCTCATATTCTATGTATAGGTATTCTTCATTTTCATGCTATATGGTACCATAAATCACCAAGATTGGCTTAAGGTATGAATCAATTTTATGCTATACAGGTCTTCTTCATCCCTATAACTATAACTACAATCATTTGATGTAGTTAGGAGCTAATATTTCAGAAGATGCGGCTAGATGGATTCGTTCTATATTGAGTGTTGTATTAAAAAAGTGCCCAAATTTACATGACCTGACAGCATATATAGTTTTGCTTGATGATGCAGGAAATGTAGCATAGTCATCTCATGCTTCCCAACAATTATCTCCACTACTGACAAAGTGGATTAATTCTGGGGGCATGGTTCATGCAGCAATTTCTACTTCAAGAGAATGTGAAAAATGCCTGAGAGTGATGGACTTGGTAGGATGAGTATCATGTGACAGAAAAATTTATTACTTCATGCTCTTGTATCTGGTTGTCACCATCTAATCGATCATTTACTAAGAGATCTGCCAACATTATTCATTACCATAAATGATTTTTTTGGTTCAAACTATTAGTAATTCGAGATCCTCCTAGTGGATCTTCAGCCACTACCCTACATGAAGGACACACACCTTATAGCATGGAAGACTTGAGGCTTATTTAAACAAATTTGAGCCTTCATACTACACCAAAAATGGCAAGGCCCTTTGGTCTACCCCGTATGTTCTACTTCTAAGCATATAGTTATGGTCTACTGTCATTTATTTATCCAAAGAAGCTAAAGAGGAGGGTTATGATATCGATGTTGTCAACATATAAATTGTGTTGGCTAACTGTGGGGTTCTTTCTATGGGTGCAAGATTTGTAATGAAAATAGGAGTGATGGATGCTCATGCAAAGGCCTCAAGCCTAATCAAGTGATATGGTGCTAGATTTTTATGTCATGGAGATCATGCAATGACATTGGAATACTATGCACAAGCTGTCACTACTATTGGTGGAGGAGAAGTGTCATGGAGTGGAAGAGGTACCATGGATCAGAAAAGAAAAAGAGGTTTGATGTTTAAGCAACTTTTTTTTAAGTTGTCGTTATAAGATGGTGGTATTTATCTTTTACTTGGTCTAAGAGGTGCTAGCGAGGAAGGTGAACTGGTATGGTTTTTGCCTGACTTAAGTTCAAGGCAGAAGTTTTTTCTTGAAGCTGTGCACCAGCATCAACAAGCTAGTTTTTATGACAAATCTATTGAAAATTTGAAAAGAGTTGGAGCATTCTCTTTGGCACTGGATGCTACTAATAGGTACCTTTATGAAGCAATTTGTGCCCTAACACATGGCAGACATAATAGTGAGTGCTGGGTTGTTGGTCTTATTCAGTCTGGAAATGAGATTTTGGAGACTAACAAGTATTACCCTGATGCAAGTACCCAGGAGAGGAAACTTGCTTTAGAGCAAGAAACTATGCTGCGGCAGCTAGAGGCAATGTTGTCGGTGTATGAGTTGGCAAAATTAGGACGTCATGCAGATGCTTTGAGGGAAGTAGCCAAACTGTCATTTCTTCCCTTCGATTTTCAGATGGTAGATGTGGCAAATAATGTGCTTCAGAATGATGTGCTATCTCTCCATGTTCAAGCATTCATGCCCGACCTTGTGAAAATTTCTCTTACCTATCTTGACAGCATCACTGATTCTGATGGATCACCTCAAGCTGTCAGTGCCAAGATTATGACGTTCCTTGCAAACAATTTGAGCCAGAATTGGCCTCATGATTAATATGACATGGTTGCTTAGAGTTTGTGAAAATTTATTAGCTATTTATTATTTCCTCACCTTTTCTCTATCTCTCTCTCTCTCCCACTCTCTACCTCCCTCTCTCTCTCTCTCCCTCCCTCCCTCCCTCTCTTTCTCTTCCCCCTCTTTCCCTCTCTGTTCCCTTCTATCTCTCTCTCTCTCTCTCTCTCTTGTTCTCTCTAGCTCGCTCTATCTCACATTGTTACTTAGCTAACAAAATGGTGGTCATAAAAAAATATTTTGTTGTATATTTTGTTTTGAACTTAAAAAAATGACCCCTCTTAAGGTAAGTTACGAACAACATTTCCCTGTATTTGTACTCTTCTTGGACACACAATGTTTTTTCTTCATCATTACCATGTGCTTTTATCCTCCTAGATTATGTGTTTCAAAGCGAATTAGCTATAAAATATATGTAGAATGTTCCATGAGATTTCACGTAGATGCAATGACATCCGATGTGAGTGCACCCTCTCCTTGGAAAATATTTGGTTGTTATAATGGCAATATCTAGCCTTTTTTTCAACTCCTTAGCATGTTTTCAATGTGGATGTAAGTTTTATTTATGCTATGTATTAGCACCAAACATTATAGGGTTGTGACTTTTCAAGGAAGCAAAGGATTGGGGCAATCATGGCGGAGTATGTTTAAGTTATGAGAACTATGGTTTGTAGCTCATTTGCTTCATCTTTCAAAGTGAGAAATTTTGTTTCTAGCATTAGGATGATCATTCTGCTATAATGGTTGTTGGTGTTGTTGATGAAACTTTCGAAGCTATTTTCCAAACTCTCATATTTTTGGGTTCTTCTATATTTCAGTAAGGTTCGTCTGTATAATTTTTTGTCTTCTTAAAATTTTTTTAACCTCTTGATAGAAAACTGATTTATATTTTTCCAGTAGATGGGACTTCTATTTCTACCAAGGCACCATGGTGGATGAGCTTTATGGGCACACTGATATTATTCACAAGAAGTTGTACAATGATTGACTTCCCTAGTTAGATGAACAATTGTTGTTGATGAGTTGTAAAGTTTAAAAAACAAGCTATATCTCTACCAACATAATCTTGCATGATCGAATCACCATAAAATTTATAGAGTTATATACTTAGTATATTTACACTCATTAGTTATAATGATAATAAATAAAGATATTTTTTTATTTATTAAATCAAGTTATTGCCAAACATTAACTAAATGTGTTAATTATCCATTGGGTTGAATTTAACTTCTTTGCAAAGTGGGCTTTTAGTTTGCATTTAATTTGTTGTTTTAGCTATAACTCAAACCATAATGTACTATGTGTATATGTTTATGGGTTTTCTTAATCTCAATTTTGGTTTGTATAATGTGTGATTTGCATTAGTTAATTAACTAGACCCTCCACTTGTAGGGGTATGAAACCAAGAGATCTATTGATCTGACAATATTGGCGAAGGGAAGAAGATGGAACTTATGGTATAGTAATGTATAAATGAAATTTTGAATTTCTTGGAAATATTTAACATTTATTTTGTGAATTTGATATCTCTATTTTGGTTGTCTTGGCAATTATTCTATATCATTTGAAAAATTTAACAAGAAATGTACTCCACAAAATGGCTACATTAGAGCATGCCTTAATAGTAATGTCGGCAACCCTTTTTGAACTTTAGCTCTAAATGTTGTTTGTTTAGAGAAATCTCAACCTAAAGTTTTACTTTCACCTTAATTCACAAGAAAATGTTAATGAACTATGATTTAAAGATGATTGACTCAACATTGGGTGTTAACTTAAACTAACATTTACTAATCTTTGGGTGGTAGGATTAGAAGGATGAGGGATTGCATATAGCTATAGGTATTTTGGTATATTATTTTTATTGCATATATTATCTTTTACAAATGTGTTGTGTAATTAACTAAATACTAAAATTGGTTTTCATAATAACTTTTAAGTTAAATTTTTCAATGAGAGAATAATTTATTAAGATGATTGATCACTTGAGAAATTTTTATATTACATAGTCTCTTCAACCATAGTTTCTTCAAAGTTATCGGGTAAAATTGTTGAGATATTTATTTTTTTTATATCTTGTTAAAGTAAAAGCCTTGGGTACTTGGGTGTGAATGTGATTTCCATATCTATCTTATCTTATCCTAATATATGGGAGCATTTACAATATGAAGGCTAGATAAGAAAACAAATTGTACCAGTATCTTATCTTGACAGTCTTACTTCAAAAGATTGTAGAGATCATGCATGATAAATCTTTAATTCGAGACTTACTTTTTAGAGTTTGGGCAGATGTTGGTCATCGCATAAAGATGTGATATCTTATTAGAAACAAAAATATTTTTATTTTAACATTTGAATAAGTCATGAAATTGAAGAACAAATGGAAGAACATATTCATCCATTATTTGAATTCCACAAGAATTTGAAAATTGGATTTGAAAATATATCAATGATAATTGATAATTACTTATAAATTACTATAAACTCTTAGGAAATCTCTCATTTATAGAGATTGTCTGATAAATGTGTAAAATAAGTGTTTTAAATCTCTATGCCTAAGTATATTCCATGCTAATTCATTAAGATTTTTAAATCTGATATGAGATTATTAATCCGACTTTGTTTTAATATCATCAAATCATGTCCCCCTTCGATTCTATCCAATCAAACACAACCTAAAGAGTGACTAGGTATGAGAAAGCATTAAAAGAGCTTATACAAGCTACCATTTTTTTTAATCATGCTTTGCATGTTGTGATAGAATCTATTAATGTATTAGAATGTATCTAACTTAAATGACATGGGACAGATTTTAATTTAGAGATTTTGGAAACTATATCTCCATCCATCATTAGCATGCTCCATAACTATTCGTATGCTTGAAAAAGTTTCCACTAGCAAAAATGGCTCATTTATCTGCACTCACATATTGCTTTTTTGACTAAATACTACCATATTCAGCATTGAGGGAGTTGTTTCAGGCGATGTCAGGGAACTATCATTCTGAATTTTCATCTGGAGATATGCAAAGACATGTCTTCTTGCTTGAAACTTAAATTAATGCTATGAAAGTTGAAGATCCAGGAAGTGGTGATGATGGTGAGGCAGAAAAATCAACTTTGGGATTCACCAACTTAGTCTCTCTTAATGATGCCTCTGATGAGTTATTTGATGTTTCTGATGCCATTGAGTTCTTTGATCTTGACCATCTGGATAATAGATGATCTTCTGAAGTGAACCCTGATCTTCATGCTCTTGTACTCCAAAAATACTTTTTTTACAACTTTCAAAAAGTTCTTGTTAAACACAATCTCATTTTTCTAATTATGATGTCTTGTTTTGCAGAATATCAAACAATCAAAATTATCTTCCAAAACTATTGTCAAGAATCTCCATGATTTTGCTGGTTAGACCCATTTTTTCAGCTATTTAATATTTTCCATGATCTTCTATGCTTATTGATATATATATATATATATATGAGATGAGTGATTATAATGTGATTTAACAAGTTTAGAAGTAGTTGATAAATGATATATTCATATTGCACACTACCATAACACACTACATGCATTCATTGCCCACACTTCCTCACAAAGCATGCCATGCTACATGCATATAATTGCCCACAACCTTTCCACAAACACATCTACTTTGCACACTGCCACATGGCACATGCCACAATGCCACCTGATCTGTGTCACACTACATACACATTAACACTACTGTACACATGCATGTGGTGCATTCCAAACTGCCACAGGCACATTGTTGAGTTTTACGTGGTGCATGCTAGACTCCCACATGATGTGTCACCCTATTATTGCATGCTAGACTGCCATATGATGTGTCACCTTATTATTGCATGCTAGACTGCCACATGATGTGTCACCCTATTATTACACGCTCACACCTCTTCCTTTTATTTCATGTTAAAAGTAAACTCATATAAAAATCATACAAACTCATAATCATAAATGTGTAATGAGTAAATTAAAAAAATATAAACCCTAACAGTATTAAAGACAATATTTATAAACTACCATTTCTTCTTTATAAGTTTTTCATCATATATTTTAAAATTCATTGCTTTTTTAAAGCTTTTTATTGAGATCCGTAGAATAGATATAGCAATTAGCTACGTATGTTCTTTGTTTCTAGATTATTAGTGCCTAGTTTTCTTACAGATGGATATCATTGGGTAGTACTATGATATGATGTGAATTACACTTTCAGGGAGAAAAAAAAATTTGGAATAATTAGCAAGCCAGATGTTTGTACATTTGCTCTTAATATTTATGATGAAGAAAATACTCTGAGCATCATAACTGATTCCTCTGCTCATGGTACACATGTTACTGCTATTGCTGTTGTTTTTGACTCATAGATATCGCACTTGTCTGCTACTATTGGTTTATTCCTTCATGGTGTTTTTAAATTTTTTTCTCGCTTTTCAATTTAAGGAGCAGTTGCTCAATGGAGTTGCACCTAAGGCACAAATAGTATCATGCAAGATTGGAGACTCATGTTTGGGGTCAAAGTAAATATTGACACAGGCCATGATAACTATAGTGGAGATTGGGTATTTTTTATTAGTCATTCGTATTTACTCTAGATAATGACATTCACATGGTGAAAACACTTGCTTTTATGCAGCATAAATGTGATCTCATCAATATGAGCTATGGACAGCCCATTTTAATTCAAGAGTATGGTCATTTTGTTGATCTTGTTATTAAAGTATCAGCTATAGCTATTAACAATTAAAGTTGGATGCAAGTCAAGCATAGGGCCAATAGCTGATGGTGATGTTGGGGTCAACATAAGTGCTCCTATTGGTGCTATGGCTCTAGTGCCGAGATGGACTCTCCAAAAGCACATGCTGATGAATGGAACATCAATGGCCTTTCCATCTACTTGTGGATGAGTTGCATAGCTCATTAGTTCAATGAAGCTATGTGCTTTTTAATTTTATATTTTTTTATCTTGGTGTGTTATTTGTGTAGACATTGATGGTGTTATCTGCTCAACATTATGTAGACCGTGAGTATTTCTGTGAGTCCATATGCTATAAGGAAGGCTTTAAAAAATACATCAATTCCTATTTCTGAGTTGCCTATTGATAAATTATCTACAAGCCATGGGCTCATTGAAGTTAACAAGTTATATTTCTATTCATATGCCTTTGTTCTTTGGAATCTTATCCTGATCGGAGCTGCCTTCACTATTTTGATTGGAATCTCATTCCTCTTTTGCCTTTTTTGTTAT
Source organism: Sapria himalayana (assembly GCA_029783825.1). Lineage (NCBI taxonomy): Eukaryota > Viridiplantae > Streptophyta > Magnoliopsida > Malpighiales > Rafflesiaceae > Sapria > Sapria himalayana. The sequence continues at coordinate 424,884 of JAREIK010002563.1, read as the reverse complement.
CCACTTGCAACATCTCCTTTTTTTTGCTTTTTTATCATTTCTTTCTTTTGGGTGATTTCAAAGCCCAAGAACCACCGGCACCCTTGGCTTGGTTTTCAATTTCCTTTCTTATTCCATCTGCATCAATCATGCTTTGTAGGTTCAACCAAGATCCCATCTTCATTCACGTAATCAAGAAATTTGTCATCATCTTTTGGGAACAAGAATCTTGTGATGGGAGACAAAAGGTTTGATATATATATTCGGCTTGCATGATCTTTTCCTCCCATGCTTCTGTTGACAAACTATATATTGGGCAAATAGCCAGACTAATGAACTAGACTGCATTAATGGAAAGCTATTTCAACCTTGAGGATCTTAAAGGATTCGCTTCTCAAATATATAATTCATCAAGTCTAGCCTCGACATCAACCCTGATGTAGTTGTTGAGGATGATGCTGCTAAAAAGATGGTTCTTGAACTAGAAACCAAAACAAACCCTAGCGAAGTGGCAGATGAAGTGCATGGTGATGATTCCAAAGATGAACTATAACTTCATAATCTATTTGAATCATTTGATTTTGTATTTGATCATTTTGAGGATGTGTTTTCTGCACTTACTCTATTTCAGTGAGCTACCAAGTTATGTATAAGTTAGTGTTCAATTCACGAGCTGGAAATTGCGAATCCACTCTCTAAAACTCGTTACAAGTACTGGTCATAGCAACGAAAGATTATATTTTGAAATCCCTTATGCATTTGTGAATCCACTTTCTATTATTATTAAAATGTTTAGATTGCTTTACACTTGCATTAAACATGTGGCAGGTTGATATTTTCACAAAGTTATACATGTCCATCCATGCATATAAGCTTGGTAAATGACCATAAAATGTAAAGAACAAATGCATGAGGGATTGATGTGGGGGTTAATGTTATTTTATGTTTGATTGTATTGTATGACAGTATTTTTGCTTGATTATATTAGAAATGTGTTTTGATGAGAGTGATGTGATTGAAATATAACATAACAGGCTCAGATTCATATCTTACGAAGGTGAGTCCGCCCAATGAATTTGAGATGTGATCAAAGTCATCTGCATAGAGAGATTTGTCGCAGTAGAAAGATGGTGACCAGAGGAGCCAGAAGAAAGAAAGCAACATTAATTTAATAGATAGATTATAGTTTATGTATTGTCGTTACATTCATTGATGAAGAAGAGAAGATGAGCCATCCAATTCATTGTGTGTTGGAGTGATAGGAATAAGAAAGTGAAAGAAAGGCAGAAACATATATACCCATGTTATGTTTTTGTTTAAACTATGTACCATAATCTATCACAATAATTAATTAACTTTTTTTATTTTTTGTTAATTATAAATAATGGCCTATAGTATATGTTTTTATTCAATTTAAAATAAAAATTTTAAAAAATATGTATTCAAATTGTTTGAAAAAAAATAAAATGTGAGAATAGTTTTTAAATTAAAATGGCTAGAGGTTTTTTCCATCACTAATTTAGATAGGGAATTTGTTGTAACTCTTAATTACGAACAAAATTAGCAAGGAAAAAAATAAATAGCTGAGGAATTTTCGTCATTAAAAGATTAGCTAGTGAATTTTTTTCCTCGTTAATAATATGCGACGAGCACTTTATCTTAGGATAATTATCACCATTAATAAGTCATTTATTTGTCATTATTATATTTTAGCGATGGATAAAGCCAATATAGCAAAATAAATTTTCATAGCTATATGGGCCTTTTCTTGTCGTGTAAGAAAAATAAGAAGAATAAGTAAAATAAAAAGAATTAGAAGACTTAGAAGAATAAGAAGAATATGAAGAATAAGATGAAATAGAAGAATAAAAAAAATAAAAAAGATTAAGAAGAATCAAAAAAAATAAGAAGAATACAATTACTGTATATGTAATTTATTTTTTGATAATCTATTTGTATAACCAAATATTTTTGTTTTAATATTTTTATGTAAGTGCAGGAAAAAAATAGTAAGAGGATGAGGATGCAAAAATAGCACAATAATGGAGGTCCCGCTGTTTTTGGAACAGAGCTTGACCCGTCCCATGGTCCGACCCGCTCCGGTTAAATGAACCGAGAGAGTTTTTATTATAAATTTTTTTGTAATTTTTAATTTCGGGTTGCTGTTTTCGGACCTTGGAACTGTTCATCATCTTCTCTCTCTTTCTCTGCATGATTTATCATGACTACTCTGTGCTGCATACTGTAAGACAATTTTTGTTGGTTTAATCTGTAACACATTCATTTTCTAGTGGATGTAGCTAGTCGTACTGAGCGACTAGCGAACTACGTTATTTTTGGTGTTTAATTTCTTGTTTTTGATTCTGTCGTGGTTGGATTGTCGATTGGATATATATTGTTTGTTGTTCTATTGTTCGTGTTATATTTTGTATCTTAATATCACTACCATGGAAGCGCAATTGCCCAACAACCGGTATCAGACTAGGTTTTAAAAATTTTTCGAGAAATTGTGCTATTAGGGTTTTTGATTTTTCTGTACAAGCAATATTCTGTTGAAATGACTGGAACCCTAAATACCATGATCGAGAAATTCAATGGTAGAAATGGGTTTAGTATGTGGTATATTAAAATGCGAGAACATTTGAAATATTTTGATATTTGAAATCCTCTGGTTCAAGGTTCACTCCTCACACTACTACTGATCTTGGAATAACTGAGGCCGAGGCTTGGAGATGTGAAGAGAAAACATACTCCACCATTCTATTTAGCTTATCAGATGAAGTTATTGTTGAGGTAGCAGATCATGAATCTGCTGTAGGACTATGTCTTAAGCTTGAGTCACTATATATGACTAAATCATTAATAAACAAGCTTTTGTTGAAGAGAAGGCTGTCCACACTGAGGATGCAAGAGGGAACTTCTTTGAGGAAGCATCTAGATGACTTAAATAGCATCCTCATGGACCTTAAACGTGTGGATGCTAACGTGGAAGATGAGGATGCCGCACTTCTACTCTTAGTTTCTCTTCCTCCTTCTTATGAGAATTTTGTCGAATCTCTCATTGTGGAAAATGAAGAGATTACACTAGAGGATGTCCGGGCTGCCCTGCACTCTAGAGAGATGAGGTAGAAGGCTGTGGTTGAACAACTTGAACAACATCCTGCTGGAATAGTGGTGACAAACAGGAGGCCACAACCTGTTCCATTGAAGAAGAAGGGAAATAAGGTTCAGAAAAGATCAAAAGAGGGTGACATTTTTCACTACTATAAATAGAAAGGGCATTAGAAAACTGAATGCCCGAAGAAGAGAGCAAGGCTGGAATAGCAATGTCAGCCTAATCTCCCACCTACTACTACTGTGTCCTTTAATGATCTAGATGGTGGAGAAGACCTTGTGCTGGTAACCTCCACAATAATCATAAGATCAGATTCTTAGATCATGGATACTGGTGCTTCCTTCCATATAAGCACTCACTTGGAGTGGTTCAACAAATATGATATGAAGGAATTTGGCCATGCTATGGTGGTAAATAGCCATCCATGTAAGGTGGTTGGAATCGGCATAATCAGACTAAGAACTTGGGATGGCCGAATAGTCTCACTTTCAAATGTGAGATATTTCCCTGAGATGACAATGAATATCATTTCTTTTGGTGTTCTAGATGATCAGGGATACTCATCCAGTGGTAGAGAGGGAACACTAAATGTTCACCGAGGAGATGATATTGTACTAAAGGGGTAAAAGACTAGAATGCTATACACACTGATAGGTTCCACAGTGATAGGGGCTATTGTTGTCACATCCGGAGAGCCAGCATCTGAAGACAAAATTGAACTTACCAGACTGTGGCAAATGCGGCTCACACATATGGGAGAGAACGGTATGAAAATTTTTACTGATCTTAATCTTCTTGTTGGATATAGAGTCAGTAAATTAAATCTCTATGATTATTGTGTTTTTGGTAAGAAACATAGAACAAAGTTCGGTAAAGCCATACACTGTACAAATAGTATTTTGGATTATATCCATGATGACTGTTGGGGCCCTTGTAGAGTCACATCTTTTAGGGGTGCTTAATTTTATTTATGTTTAGTTGATGATTACTCCAGGATGTCCTGGGTATTCATGATGAAACATAAATCTGAGACTTTTATAAAGTTTAAGCAGTGGGTTAGTTTTATGGAAAACCAAACACAAAAGAATGTTAAACTATTACGAACATATAATGGTCTAAAATTTTGTTCGTCTGAATTTGAGGAATTCTATAAGGACAAAGGTATAGAAGACAGAAAACTTTTAGGGACACTCCTCAGCAGAATGACATTACTGAAAGAATAAATCAGGCTTAGGCAAGGAGTTTTGGACTGAAGCTGTTAATACAGCATGCCATCTAATAAACAGATCGCCACATAGAAAATTAATTTTAAAATTCTATTTGAGGTGTGGACTGGTAAACCTGTAGATTATTCTAATCTGAAAGTTTTCAGGTGTGTTGCCTACTATCATGTAAATGATGGTAAGCTTGAACCACAAGCAATAAAAGGAATATTAGTAGGATATGGTGATGGAGTCAAGGGATTTCGTATCTGGTCACCTTCTGAAAATAGAGTGATTCTCTTTATGAGTGTCACCTTTGATGAAAGTGTCATCTTAAGACAAGTAGATTATCCTATCTAGTTACTTGATGTTCCTCAAGCTGAACTTAAGGTGGAGCTAAAATCTGAATCTGTAGCTCCAGGATGTATGCTTGTTGTCTCTAGACAAACAATAGCTAATCATGGAAATGATGTTAAGTCTATTACTGAACTTGATCCTGAACCTGCACTTGAAGAGTCTATTCCCTACCATATTGCAAGGGATAGACAAACGAGGGTGAATGTATGTCCTCCTCTGCGATTTGGCATTGATGAATTTGTTGGGTTTGCCCTACAAGTTGCCGAAGAGATTGATATTCCTAAACCATCCTACTTCAGGAATGTTGTTAGATATCCTGAATTTGAGTCATGGTTAGTTGCCATAAATAAAGAGATTGAATTTATTCATTAGAATGGTACTTGGCTTATTGTACCTAAACCAAGAGGGAGAAAGATAGTTTCTTGCAAATGGATTTTCAAGAAGAAAAATGATGCCTCTATCGCTGGTGGTGTAAAGTTTAAGACACGTTTAGTTGCAAGAGGATTCAGTCAAAAAAAGGCTGTCGATTATAATGAGATATTCTCTCATGTAGTTAGACATACCTCAATCAGGGTGCTTCTAGCATTAGTGGCACATCAGAACCTTGAACTTAAGCAACTAGATGTTAAAATTGCATTTATATGTGGAGAACTAGATGAAGAAATTTACATGAGCCAACCTGAGGGTTTTGAGGTATCAGGTAAGGAAACTCATGTGTGCAAGCTTCTGAAGTCCCTTTATGGACTTAAGCAGTCTCCCCATCAGTGGTATAAGAGATTTGACTATTTCATGAATAGTCATGAATACAGTAGGTGTGACCATGACTGCTGTGTATATTTCAAAAGGCACAAAGATGTGTCATATGTCTACTTGCTATTATATGTAGATGATATGCTTATTGCTTCCAAAAAATAAATCTGATATCTAGGAACTGAAAGATCTCCTCAGTTTTGAATTTGATATGAAAGACCTTGGGGGAGCAAAACAAATTTTAGGTATGGAAATATTCAGAGATAGAATTAAAAGAAAGTTGTTTCTTTCACAGAAACAATATATTCAGAAACTTCTATCTAGATTTGGAATGGCCTCTTGTAAGCCTCTGTCCACACCATTTACTTCTAACCTCCATTTGGCATTAGAATGTTGTCCTCAATCTGAATCTGATAAGAAACAAATGTCTAGGGTTCTTTATTCTAGTACTGTCGGGAGCCTCATGTATCTTATGGTGAGCACCTGACCTGATATTACTCATGTAGTAAGTGTAGTGAGTAGGTTTATGATAAACCATGGTCAATAGCACTGGAAAGCTGTTAAGAGGATACTTAGGTACCTCAAGGGGACTTTTGATGTTGGTTTGATATTTGGTAATGAATCTGAACTCATGCTGGCAAGATATTCTATTTCTGACTATGCATGAGATGTTGACAGAAGATGGTCTATGAATGGTTATGTCTTCACTGTATATGATTCTATAGTTAGCTGGAAAGCCACACTGCAATCTTCTGTTACTTTATCTTCTACTGAAGTAGAGTATATGGCTCTGACTGAAGTTGCAAAGGAAGGGATATGGCTGAAAGGTTTTCTCAAGGACCTTGGTCTTTATGAAGAGATTGCAATAGTTTTCTGTGACAACCTCAGTGTTATCTGTTTAGCAAAAGACCAAGTACACCATGAGGGGACAAAGAACATTGATGTGCGGCATCATTTCCTTAGATCTGAGAAAATGGTACAAGTAAAAAAGATTGTAACTTCTGATAATCCAGTTGACATATTTACCAAACTTGTTACTCTTAATAAGTTAAGACCCTATCTTGACTTACTGAACATATCAAATTAGATATAGTCTATTTTGACTAACTATTTATAGAGAGTATCTCTCTATCTGTATGCAAAATAAATTAAGATGGAGATTGCTATATATGTAATTTGTTTTATGATAATCTATTTGAATAACCAAATGTTTCTGTTTTAATATTTTCATGTAAGTGCAGAAAAAGAAATATTAATAGGATGGAAATGCAGCAGTAGCAAAATAATGGAGGTCTCGAAATTTTTGGAGCAGAGCCTAACCCGTCCCATGATCAGACCTACTCCGGTTAGATGAACTGAGAAAGTTTTTATTATAAAATATTTTGTAATTTTTAATTTCGGGTTGTTATTTTTGGACCTGGGAACTGTTCATCATCTTCTCTTTCTCTCGCTTCATGATTTATCATGCCTACACTATGCTGCATATTGTAAGACAATTTTTGGTTTAATCTGTAATGCATAAGCATTTTCTGCTGGATGTAGCTAGTCCTACTGAGCGACTAGCGAACCATGTTATTTTTGGTGTTTTATTTCTCGTTTTTAATTCTACCATGGTTGGATTGTGGATTGGATATATATTGTTTGTTGTTCTGTTATTCATGTTGTCTTCTGTATCTTAATATCACTACCGTGGAAGCACACTTTCCCAACAAAATTAATAAGATAAATAAGAAGAATAATAAGAATAAGAAGAATAAGAAGAAAAAAAAGAATAAGACGAATAATAAGAATTAGTAGAATAATGAGAATAAGTAAATTAATAAGAATAAGAAGAATAATAATATTAAGAATAATAAAAAGAATAAGAAAAATAAGAGAATAATAAGAAAAAGAATCACTATAAAAAAATATTCATTTAGCTAGGGATCAATCCCTAGCTAAAGCATGAGGGATTAGCTTGGGAATAGCAAGGAATTTATGTTTTTTCATTGAAATAAAAATTTACAATGGATTAGCGAACAAATATTTTCGTAAATTCTGCTCAAGAAAAGCGGGGAAATTTAGCAATGGATTACCAACGGATTAGCGAGAGAATATTTTCTTAAATTCTGCTCAAGAAAAGTGAGGAAATTTAGCGACGAATTAGCAATGAAAATTTTTCGTAAATTCCACTCAAGAAAAGCAGGGAAATTTAGCAACGGATTAGCGATAAAATATTATAATAAATTACGCTCAAGAAAATCAAGAGAATTTAGCGATGAATTAGCGACAGATTAGCAATGATATATTTTCATAAATTCTGCTCAAGAAAAGTGAGGAATTTAGCAATGGATTTAGTGATTGAATTTCCCTAGCGAATAAAATCTTGAATATAGCGATGGATTTAATGACGGAATTTTCCTTGCTAATTACATCCGGGACATAGCGACAGATTTTAGCAATGGAATTTTCTAGCTATTTACATCCAGAATATAGCGACGGATTTTAGTGACAAGATTTCCCTAGTTAATTACATCTCGAAATATTGCGACCTATTTTAGAGACAAAATTTCCTTAGCCAATTACTTCCTGAATATAGATTTTAATTTTAGTGACGGAACTTCCCTAGCTAATTAAATCCCGAATATATCGACGGATTTAGTGACGTAACTTCACTAGCTAATTAAATCTGGAATATGGCGATGGATTTAGTGACTTGAACTTTTTTAGTGAATTAAATCCCGAACATAGCAATTGAATTTTCCTAGCCAAAATTTAATTATTTAATTTTTTAAATTTATTATTAGTTTTAAAATTTTAATTATTTTTGTTTATTAAATGTATGTTAATGGTCTATAGATGAGCGATCCTTAAAAGATACATTCTCCTCATAAAATCATAAAAAAATGATATTATAAATAAATAATTTAAAAAATATAAAAATACAAAAAAAAATTATATTAATAAGCACTAAATTAACTATTTTTATGATGTATTAATATTTTAAAAAATTATACAAAAAATTTTTCTAAAATTTTTAATTAAGAAACTTAAAATTTGTATAAATAAAATTAATTAATTAATTCAATAAGTATAATAATTTTTTTCGATATTTTAAAAATTAAATTAACATACATTAAAATTTATACTAATATAATAGTAAATTAAGTCATTATATGATAAAAGAGATAACAATTTCAAAAATATCTGAATTGATGAATAAACTAGTAAATATTAATATTATTATAATTATAAAAAAAATTTTAAGATTATATGAAACTTTTACTTTAATACAAAATTTGAAAATCTTGAAATATAGTAAAAATATAAATTTTTTAAATTAAAGTTAAAAGAAAATAAATTAATATTTATAAATAATATATAATTGTTTGCTCCATCTAAAATTTATAAGAATTAAACAATTGAGTAATATTTTTACTATTAGCTTTTAATATTAAATTTTTATGAAAATAATAAATATAACTTTTTTTTAATTATCTTCTCACTTTAAGTAATTTTTTGAATTTTAAAGGTTATTAATGATATAAAATAATATGAAATTTTATGCCTTTATAATTATTTCATATTATCTTCATAAAAATAAATATGAATTCTTAAAGATTTATAACTAGAACAAATAAATTTTTATATATTTTTTAACATTAAGTGTATTTTATAACTCTTAGGCGAGTGGCTAGAAGACAAATCATCTCATCATTTATGTCTTATTATATGAAGTTTGTTAATTTTGTACCTATTTGATATTTTTTTTATAAGGCTAAACATATTTTTTTAATTGTTTATATATTTTTTGTTTAATTAATATTATAATAAAAAATTGTAAGGTATTTGTTTTTCATGTGTGCATTGTTACACGCACATTAATTTTGTTGAAAAAATTTTGATAGTAAATAAAATTAATGAGTCTTTTTTCATTATATATATATATATTATTTATTTAATGTTTTAAAAATTAAAAATATAAATATTTTCTTAATATATACATTCTGTCTCTCGATGCAGACGCATCTCTAATAAGTGAAGTGAAGTCCTCCACATTTCGCCATCTATCTCTCAACGTCGACACAATAAAATTTAATCGAGGTCTAATTTTTAACGTGTTATTGATTTGACGTACGTTTTATATATTTATTCTTCGTCGATTATCTTGGATTTCTTAATCGAAGATTAAGCATTTTGATTATGTTTTTTTTTGTTTCTGAATTTATTCTTTAATCAACATGGTATGCTTGGATTGCAGATATAAACTTATTTGTATACATACTTCAAGCATTTGAGATATAATGCATTGTTATTGTATAGATTTTGATGGTAATAGTATATAAAACAATATATAAACAGTATATATACTTAGGTATGCCGACGTAATATTTAGAAAATAGTATACATCAATATACATGTGTATTTTATACATAACTAGTATACATACTTAGGTATGCCGACTTGATATCTACATAACTAGTATACATTTATACATCAATATAAATAGTATACATACTTAGGTATGCTGACTTGAAATCTACAAAAATAGTATGCATCAATATGCATGTGTATTTTATACATAACAAGTATAGATACTTAGGTATGTCGACTTGATATCTACATAACTAGTATACATTTATACATCAATATAAATAGCATACATACTTAGGTATGCTGACATAATTATATATAAATAGTATACATAAACATACGTGTATTTTAAATAAGTGTATTTAAACATAACTATAAATCAATATGCATGTGGGATATAATTCGAATTTCTGATATAAGTGTATTTTACTATATATATTTAACTAAAAAAATAGAATACATAAACATAATTATATATAAATTTAACAAGGTATATTTAATATACATATATATATATATATATATATATATATATATATATAACTATATATAAATTTATTTAACAACATGTATATAAACATATTACTATATATAATGTAGTTATCTATATTAATATACATAATTATATATAAACAGTATTTTAAACATAACTATACATCAATATGCATGGGTGATATAATTCGAATTTCTTATATAAGTGTATTTTACTATATATATATAACTAAAAAATAGTATACATAAATATAATTATATATAAATATAACAACGTATATTTAATATACATATATATATACATACATATATATATATATATATATATATATCTATATATATCTATATATATCTATATATTAATGTATTTAACAATATGTATATTAACATATTACTATATATAAATGTATTTATCTACATTAATATACATAACTATATATAAATAGTATACATAAATAGTATAAGGTATGCCGACTTGATATATACATCAATATACATAACTATACATCAATATATAAACAGTATACATAAACATAAGTCTATTTTATATAAGTGTATTTAAATATAACTATACATCAATATGCATGTGTGATATAATTCGAATTTCTTATATAAGTATATTTTACTATATCTATTACTATAAAAATAGTATACATAAACATAACTATATATAAATATAACAATGTATATTTAATAGACATATATATATATATATATATATGTATAGATATATACCTATATATAAATATATTTAACAATATGTATATCAACATATTACTATATATAAATGTATATATCTACATTAATATACATAACTATATATAAATAGTATACATAAACAATATGCATAAACATTATAAGGTATGCCGACTTGATATCTACATCAATATACATAACAATATATAAACAGTATACATAAATGGTATACATAAACATATGTCTATTTATATAAGTATATTTAAACATAACTATACATCAATATGCATGTGTGATATAATTTGAATTTCTTATATAAGTGTATTTTACTATATCTATAACTATAAAAATAGTATACATAAAATTACTATTTATAAATATAACAATGTATATTTAATACACACACACACACACACACATATATATATATATATATAACTATATATAAATCTATTTAACAATATGTATATCAACATATTACTATATATATATATATATATATATTTATCTACATTGATATACTTAACTAAATATAAACAATATACAGAAATAGTATACATAAACAATATAAGGTATGTCGACTTGATATCTACATCAATATACATAAACAATATAAGGTATGTCAACTTGATATCTACATCAATATACATAATTATATATAAATAGTATACATAAACTGTATATATAAACATAAGTGTATTTTATATAAGTGTATTTAAACATACCTATACATCAATATGCATGTGTGATAAAATTTGAATTTCTTATATAGGTGTATTTAATTATATCTATAACTATAAAAATAGTATACATAAACATTACGATATAAAAATATAACAACGTATACTAAATATACATACATACATATATATATATATATATATGTATGTATGTATATAACTATATATAAATGTATTTAACAATATGTATTTAAACTTATTGCTATATATAAATGTATTTATCTACAATAATATACTTAACTATATATAAACAGTATACATAAATAGTATAAGGTATGCCAACTTGATATATACATCAATATACATAACTATATATAAACAGAATACATAAACAATATATATAAACATAAGTGTATTTTATATAAGTGTATTTAAACATAACTATACATTAATATGCATGTGTGACATAATTCAAATTTCTTATATAGGTGTGTGTGTGTGTGTGTGTGTATACACACACACACACACACACACACACACACACACACACACATATATATATATATATATATATATATATATATACCCATATATAAATGTATTTAACAATATGTATAGCAACATATTACTATATATAAATGTATTTATCTACATTAATATGCATAATTATATAAATAGTATACATAAACAGTATACATTAACAATATAAGGTATGCCAACTTTATATCAACATCAATATATATATAACTATATATAAACATTATACATAAATAGTATACAATAAACATAAGTGTATTTTATATAAGTGTATTTAAACATAACTTTATATCACTATGCATGCGTGATTTAATTCGAATTTCTTATAAACTTTTATTTTACTATATCTATAACTATAAAACTAGTATACATAAATATAACTATATATAAATATAACAATATATTAATATGGATATATATATAGATATATAACTATATATAAATATATTCAACAATATGTTTATCAACATATTACTATATGCAAATGTATTTATCTATATCAATACCTATACATAGTCATATGTCTAAATATATATAATTACCTGAAAAAATATATATAACTACATCTACAACATGTATAACTACATGCTTTAGAAACTTAATATCCATTCATATCATTCATCTCATTCATACATATTTTTTTGGATATTATATAAATCTTTATCATTTTCCCATGTATTTTAGGAACTTAAATTTTATTCTTTCAATCTTAAATATTTTTTATTATATTTTTATATGTTTGTATAAATCATTATGATTTAATATGTTTAGGGTTTGTATTTTTATTTCACTTAATATCATTTAACTAAAATTGATTTCTAATAAAATGTTCATTTGTTAAAATTCATTTTATAATTTTCAAAACAAATAACAATATGTTTGTGTAATAAATATTATAACAAATTTCTAAAATATATATGAGATGTAGTTTAAATTTACAAAGATAAAACTTTAAAAATAAAATCTATTTACAAAATAAAATTTGTACCTCATAATATTCAATATGTTATATTTATTATAAATAAACAATGTTTGAAATGTATATATTAATTACAAAAAAAACATTGTAAAAAATTAAATTTAGAAAAAATTTTAAAAAAATTATTTAAAAAAACAAATTCATATATTTATATGGTCATTTATATATTTTGAATTTAATAAAAAAATAATTACTTATAAAAAAATTTACTCTTGTATTTATATGGTAATCTGTTTTGTTTGAACATAATTAACGAAATAATTGATTTTTTACGAAACATTAATGGCATGTATTTATATGCACTACATTATCTTTGTTTGAATTTTAAAGTTTCTAAAAATTTATTAATAACAATAAATAATAGGTAGAAATTTATCAGACATTAATATTTTTATAAAAAAAGTATATAGAGAAACAAAAACAATATTATCTATTTTTGAACTATATATTCATTTTTAACATAATTGTATAACTAAAATAATTTACAAATTTGGAAATTTCATTTATTTATATGAGTATTATGATAGTAATTTTAATATAAATATTAAAAAAACAACTATTTAAATATAATAGAAGCTCATATATTTAATTCATAATTTCATTTTACCCATTAATATGCTTCACACACACGGGCACGCACACACATACACATATTTGTTTTAAATATAAAATATTTACAATATTTTATAAATTGTGTATAATATTTAATATTTTATTTTAATTAAATTTTAAAAATCATAAAATTTTAAATACATTTACACACACACACACACACACACACACATATAATAGTTTCATGTGTGACTTTAAAAATACATTATGTATATAGATATATGTGTGTGTTTGTGTGTACCGTAGTATATGCATGCATACAAGTATATACGCACTACTTTGAAAATGTAGATATATATGTGAATATATACAAAAGTACAAAAATGTGTATGCTGAAATATAATGTATATGGATGTATAAATGTGTGTGTGTGTGTGTGTGTGTGTGTGTGTAGGGTAGTGTATATGCACATATATATTTATGCATATATAAGTAAATTTTATCATTAATTTTGAGGAGAAAAATACATGAGCACATAAATATTAACATGTTCCATAAATTCGTGAGAGTATGAGTAAAGAGTGACATTATTGCAAGATACAACTATTCTCCCATCTATAACACTTTGCCTCAAAATTTGATTAGAGTAATACTTGCAAAGATAAAGGTTCATTCAATACTAAATACCATGGTGTTAAATTTTCATTCAATACTATAATTTGTTCAAATAAAAAAATCTATCTAATATCTTCTTTAACAACTCTTCTATCTTTTTTTGCTAGTCTTGATGAGCTATTTTTAATTTTGATTATATGTACATTTCTTATCTATAATCTCTAGTTCAAATTATTGTAATTATAAAATTCATCAAATCAATCTAGGTTTGACATCTTACTTTTCTATGAGATATTTGATTATAAAATATTTAGTATATACAATGACTTTGGGTCGCACTAAATATGATATTAATTTGCCAAAAAAAAATTGTTGATACAAGTTCTTTCTCTATAGTGGTGTAATTCAATTGGACATTTTAGAGTGTGTTGTTATCATAGTTTATGATAACTATTTATAAATATTTGTATAACTATATAAAACTCTTCATAATTATTTTTAACTATATTTTTAATTATGCAAACTATTTTTTAACTATATTAATAACTATATATAACTATTTTAACTATATAATATTTTATAACTATACGAGTAATTCTATATAACTATATTTTTAACAAAATATAACACATGTATAATAATATATAACAATATATAATTGTATTTTACTCTATGTATAATTATAAAAATATTATATATAACATTATCTTTAACTACATACATATTTTAAACTATATGTGTATTATTATATATAAATATTTGTATAACTATGTAATACTCTATATAATTAAATATAACTATATTTGTATCTATGTATACATACATGTATTCATATAATTAAATATATTTATTTATTTATAATTAATTCACTGTGTGGGATGTTGGGGGTCAAGATAAGATTCACCATTTCTGGAGAGATTACTTCCAAAATACCCAAGGTCTCATATTTGTGGTGGACAGTAATGACAGAGATCGAGTAGTTGAAGCCATAGATGATTTGCATAAGATGCTAAACGAGGAAAAGTTTCGAGATGCAGTTTTATTTGTGTTTGCAAATAAGCAAGATCTTTCTAATGTGATGAATGCAGCTAAAATTACTGAAAAGCTAGGACTTCACTGTCTTCTCCATATCCATTGGCACATTCAGAGCACCTATGATACCTCTAGCAAGGGCCTCTACTAGGGTCTTGATTGGCTATCCAATTACATTGCCAGCAAATCATAAACAATTTTAGGAGTATGAGGCAATCATTGTTTACATATCTGGATGTGGATCTAATCTTTTCCTATTTTGCTTGAGTTTTGTTCTGTTTTGTGGATGACATCATCTATTTCTAGGGGGATTCAAATTATATTTATATTTATATATTGCACGCTTGAAATACAAGACCACATTTACTTTGTTTTGATTCGTTGTGAGCTGAACTTGTTTGTTTTATGTTGTCATTTTGATATTGGATCTCAAAGGTATAAGAACATATAACTATAAATAATTGTCTTTGACTATATCTATAACTATAAAATATTATACATAACTATATTTAAAAATATAATTAACAGCATATATTTAATATACATTTTTATATATTAGTATATAAAAATGTATTTTACCATATATACCTATGATAGCTATATGTATACACATATATAAAATTATATAAAAATTTATATATACCTACATGTATAAATATAAGTATAACTATATATACATACAACATTATGTTTAACTACATGTGTATACCTATATATAAATATTTGTATAACTATATATAAATATTTGTATAACTATATAATACTCTATATAATTAACTATAACTATATTTGTAACTATGTATACATATATGTAAATCTATATATTTATTTATAACTTTATATATTTTTGGATAACTATTTGTATGAATATATTTATATATAACTATATGTTTAACTCTATAAAAAATTATTTATAGCTATATATACTATATGTATAATAACATATAACTATAAATATTTGGATCTTTTATATATATAACTATAAAAGCTTTATACATAACTATATTTAAATATATAATTTACATCTTATATTTAATATACAATTGTATATTCTAGTATAAAAAATGTATTTTACTATAGCTATACCTAAACATAACTATATGTATATATATATATATATAATTATATGAATAAATATATATAGCTACATGTATAAATATAAGTATAACTATATGAGTAACTATATGTATAACCACATGTAACTATATTTATAATTACATGTATAAAAATATACAACATTATCTTTAATTATATCTTTATAACTATATATTAATATTTGTAAAACTAAATAAAACTTTATATAATTAAATATAACTATATTTTTAACTATTTAGACATATATGTATACATATATTTAAATCTATATATTTGTCTATAACATTGTATATCTTTATGTATGATTAAATATAACTACTCGTATGAACACACACACACACACACACACATAACTAAATCTTTAACAATATATAAATTGTTATAACTATATATATTATTTGTATAATAACATATATCTATAAATAATTCTATCTTACTATATGAATAACTATAAAAATGTTATACATAACTATATTTAAATATATAATTAACAACATATATTTAATACCCATTTTTATATATTAGTATAAAAAATGTATTTTAGTATATCCATACCAATACATAACTATATGTATAAATATATGAAATTATTTGAAAAAATATGTATACATACATGTATCAATATAAGTTTAACTATATGTGTAACTATATGTATAACCACATGTAACTATATTTATAATAATATGTATAAAATCATACAACATAATGTTTAACTATATGTGTATAACTATATATAAATATTTCTATAATTATAAAAAACTTTCTATAAATAAATATAAGTTTATTTTTAATTATGTATACATATATGAATACTTTTATGTATACATATATGTAAATCTATATAATTGTTTATAACTTTGTATACATTTATTTATATTTACTTATAACTACTTGTATGCATATATCTATATATAATTATATGTTTAACTATATGTAACTAATTATAACTACATTTACTATATGTATCCTAACATATAATTATATATGGGATAATACTAATTTGTTACACTAACTTGAAATTAAATGACAAAAGATATGATATCAACAATATGTAAGTACATAGCATGAGACTTTTTGTTGATCAGGCACAATTATGGTATAATACAAATAAGGGTCATACTCTTACCTAATCCCAGCCCTTGGGCCCAAGGCTCAAATATGAACTTATGTAAGACAACAAATGTAATATTTA
This sequence comes from Sapria himalayana, assembly GCA_029783825.1. NCBI lineage: Eukaryota > Viridiplantae > Streptophyta > Magnoliopsida > Malpighiales > Rafflesiaceae > Sapria > Sapria himalayana. Next base: position 407,258 of record JAREIK010002563.1, on the reverse strand, counting down.
ATAGGTTTGTACCGAAGAAATTTAATTTTCTTTTATATAATTCTTCATTCTAACACTGCACTCTCTATGTCTCTCTTTCCCTCTCTAATTTTATCTGTCAATCTCTTCCTCTCTAATTCTTTCTGTCACTCTCTTCCTCTTTTTCTTGATGTGTCACTCTCTATCCCTCTCTTGTTATTTTTTTTTCTCGCACTCCTTTCTTTCTTGTTCTGTCTCTCTCTCTCTCCCCCTCTCTCCAACTCTCTCTCTTCCTCTCCCTCTCTCTTCCTCCCCCTCTCCCCCCCTCTCCCCCCTCTCTCTCTCCCTCTCTCTCTCTCTCTCTCTCTCCTCTTTCTCTATCTCTCTCCCTCACTCTCTCTCCCTCTCTTTCTTTTTCATCATTTCTTTCCCCCTCTCTCCCTCCTATCTTCCTCTCCTTTCTCTCTCTCTATGTCTCTCCCTCTCCCCTTCAAACTTTAAATGTCTTTATTTTTTGCTTTCCTTTCTTGTGCATTATCTTATTTTGCTCCTTTTATCTAGTATTACCGTGATATCTATGAATCTTTATCATGTTAAAATTACTTTATCTATTCATATAAATTCTGAAAATGCATTGCCTCGATATTCATGATATTTAAATTTTAAATATTCATCTATAAGTAAGTTTATTTAATTATTAGTATAATTTGAAGTGATAGAATGTTTTAATTCAAAGCAATGATTAAGCATTATTTTTTATAAATAAAAGAAAGCAAAATGAGTTCTGCTCGTCAGTGGATGTACAGAGGTTTACGAATCGAATTTTAAATAAAGATTTTTTGAGTGGCCTTGAAACTTTCTTCAATTTTTCATGTAGACAATCGAGATGGATGGATGGAGAAAAAAGTAAGTGTCCATGTAATCATTGCAAGTGCCAGAATATCCCTTTTCATGATGAAAATACTATAAGATACCATTTGGCTAAATATACTTTATGCCAAATTATATTATTTGCATTTTTCATGGGGAAAGTACAATGACTCTGAACACTGACCAAAATGAGGTTACTGAATCATTTGCTTGTGGTGAAGAATTATCAAACACATACCATAGAATGATCACAGAAGCTGTTGGTGCTGACTTTAATATGGATTACATGGTTTATTTTTTTCTATGTGTAGCAAATAATTATGCTATATTTTTGTCGGTTTCAATTTTTTTATTTTGAATTTGTTCTTTGCTTTTCCAATTAACCTAATTATGAATCTTTCCAGGACATATTATGTGAGACACACGAAAAAATTCAGATTTAAAGCATTCAGACATTGCCACGGTCATTCCATTGCATGAGTCCCATATTTACCCATTTCAACTTTTAAAAACGGAGAGCTAGCTTATTTTATCTTTATTATTCCTAAAACATTTTATGTTTGCACACGCTTTCTCTCTAAACATAATTGTTGGACATCTTTTGGATTTTTGTTGAAGTTGTATGACAATCAACTTTAATTTGTGTTTGTTCATGTCTATTATATTTAATTTTATATATCTGTGAATATGTTTGTGTGTCTGCGAATTTTTTGGGTGAATTTTAGCCTATTATAGGTATGTAAAAGCCTATTATCAGTAGTGGTAGTAGTGGAATCAGTGGCAGAAGTGGCAGTGACGATAGTGGTGGCAGTGGCAGCAGCAGGAGTGGCAATGGTAGCGATAGTAGTGGGAGCAGCAGCAGTGGCAACGGTGGCAGCAGCGGCATCAATGGTAGTGGAGGCAATAGCAGCATCATTGGTAGTGGCGGCAGCACCACTGCAGTGGTGGCAGCGGTGGCAACGGTGTCAACAACGGCAGTAGAGGCAGTAGTGGTAACTGTGACAGTAGCAGCAATAGCTGTGGCAAAGGCAACGGCAGCGGTAGTGGTAGTGGCAGCAGCAGTGGCAGCAGCAGCAACAGGAGTGGCAGCAACAGTGGGAGCAGTAGTAACAGCAACAAATACAGTATATATGTATGTATATACTCAGTATATACGTACATATAATGCTACAGTATTTTATGTACATATATACTGAGAATATATGTACTCAGTATATATGTATGCATAATACTACAGTTTATATGTACATATACTATAGTAATATATGTACGAGTGAAATGCTAGTATATATGTACATATTTAATGTAGTAATATATATTTATCAAAACATAGCTTTTTTTTATAATTTATTTTGATTTGATTGAGTGGTTTAAATTTCTTACAGATGTGGTACGATATTGTTTCATATATGAAGCTTGTATAAGTGAAGATATTTTTCAACATATATGACACACTGTGACTCTGACATCTTTTTCACAACAGAAAGTTAGTGATCGGAGGAGTAGAGGGAGAGAAAGCAACGTCAATGCATGGATAAATTATACTTTATGCACTGACGGTAGATACATTGATTAATAAGATGTAATATAATATTATTATTATTTTGCTTTAGTTATTTAAAATATTATATTAGAATAAGTTATTAAATGAATATTTTTTTGTTTCATTTAAATTTTTTTTGTTTCTATTTTTATTCAATTTAATATAAAAATATTAGATTATTTAATTAAATTTGTTGAAGCTGTATGACAATCAACTTTAATTTGTGTTTGTTCATGTCTATTATAACTATTTTTATATATCTATGAATATGTTTGTGCGTCTCTGAATTTTTTGGGTAGAGTTAACATATTATAGGTATGTAAAAGCCTATTTTCAGCAGTGGTAGAAGTGGTAGCGGTGGTAGTAGCGACAACGACAGTTGGCGGCAGCGGTATTGACAGCAGCTATCATGGCAGCGGTGACAGGTTTGGTAACAGTTGCAGTGGGTGCAACGGAGGCATCAGCATCATCAGTGGTAGGGGCGGCAGCAGAGGCAGTAGCAGCTTTGGCAGCGGAGGCAAGGTCAGCATCAACAGTAGCAGTGGCAGCAATGGCAGTGGCTGCAACGACTGCAGCGGCCACCGATAGTAGCGGTGGCAATGGTGGCAGCGGTGGCAGTGGAGGCATAGGCGACAATGGAGGCATAGGCGACAGTGGAGGCATAGGAAGTAGTGGCTCAGCCTTGGCTGTGGAGAAGGCGGTGGTGGCAGCAGCGGTGGCATTGGTAGCAGGGAAGGTAGCAGAGGAAGCGGCAGTAGCGGCGGCAGTAGTAGTGACATTGGCCACGGCAACAACAATGGTAGGAGCGGTAGTATCAGAGGGAGCATCAGTAATGGCAACAAATGCGGTATATACGTACGTATTAAATCAGTATATACGTACATATAATACTACGGTATTTTATATACATATATACTGAGTATATTTGTACTCAATATATATGTACACATAATACTGTAGTTTTTATGTACATATACTGTAGTAATATATATACGATGAAATGGGAGTATATATTAACATATATTCTATGGTATTATATATTTATCAAAACATAACTTTTTTTTTATTTTTATTTGATTAAGTGGTTTAAATTTCTTATTGATATGATACCACATTGTTCCCAATACAAAGCTTGTATAAGTGATGTGATTTTTTACTAAACATTACGTGTTGTGACTCGGACAGCTTTGTCGCAATAGAAAAATGGTGATCAGAGGAGTTGAGGGAGAGAAAGAAACGTCAATGAATGGATAAATTATACTTTAGGCATTGTCAGTAGATATATTGATGAATAAGATGTAATAAAATTTTGTTATTTTTTTGTTTCAATTATTTAAAATATTGAATTAGAATAAGTTATTAAATGATTTTATTTTTTGTTTATTATAAATTAACATTTATAGTTTTTTTATTCAATCTGATCTAAAAATGTTAAATTATTTAATTAAAAAACTTTTAAATTAATTAAATTCTGAAAATAGTTTTAAAATTAAAATAGCTAGAGAAAATCTCGTGATAATTAGCTAGAGAAAAATCCTTTCCTAAATTAAAAGTGGAAAAATCTACTGCTAATTTAGCTAGGGAATTTTACCTAGCTAATATAGCTAGGGATATCTTTATTTTAGCGAAGGAAATTTCTGCCGCTAAATTTATTTAGCTAGGGACTATTTCCATCGCTAAAATTTAGCGACGAACACTTTAGCTTTTGAAATCTTCTGTCATTATTTCTATTTAGCAACAGAAATTCTCATTTAGCTTGCTAATTTAGTTAGGGAAATTATCATTTTTAGTAATAGATTTTTTGTCACTAAATATTTAAATAGGGACACTTTCCCTTGCTAAATTTTAGCGAGGAGCACCTTAGATAGGGAACCGATCCATTGGTAATATGTCATTATATCCCGTTATGCGACATAAAATGTCTATTTAGCTAGGTAATTGTCCTTAGGTATATGGAATTTTTGTTGTAGTGAATAATAAGAAGAATAAGAAAAAGAAGAAGAACTTCTTCTTCAAAAAACACTCTCAAACTAGAGAGAGAAAACCCCCACTTTCTAGAGAGAGAAAATCTCCATTTTTGCTCAAATTGAGCTCCTTTCATGCTGAAAATGGAGCAAAAGGATTACTTAATAAAAAAAAGTAATTTGCCTCGATCACAAGGGAGCCCGCGCCCTATTCATGCACCTTCGGAAATAAAAACGGGAGTCCCGTTGTTATTTTTTCTGCCGAAGATATGAAAAAACTCACGGCGCCCTATGAACTCATGCTTATCGGGAAGTTCTCCCATGGCAGGCCTCGACCGAACGATTTACTTCAGTTTATCTCCTCGTTGAAGCTCACGGGAAGGGTGAAGCTAGCTGATTATGATGCTAAACATGTGTTTTTACAGTGCTTCACGAATGAGGACTATTATCATTTATGGTTTAGAAGTTCATGGCAAATTAATGGTTATCCTATGCGTGTCTTGAAATGGACAAAGGATTTCAGCCCACTGGAGGAGGCGCCTCTTGCCCCGGTATGGTTCTCCCTCTCGAACCTCCCTATTTTCTTGTTTGATGCTCACCCTCTCTACGCAATATCATCTTGCTTGGGCAAGCCTCTCCTTCGGGATGAGGCATCAGTCTCATTAACATGGCCAAGTAGAGCTCGTGTATGTGTGGAATGTAACTTACTCTCACAGCTACCCGATAGAATCTGGATAGGTAGTGGGGAAGAAGGGCAACGCGATGGATTTTGGCAATCAGCCATACCCGAAAATTTGCCTTCATACTGTGCTTCCTATAAAAGGCTTGGGCATGATATGCTTGAATGTAAGATGGGTAAAGGGAAGGAAGAAATGGAGTTAGGGCAGGAGGGTAGAAGGAGAAGGGTAGAAAATTGGATAAGGAATGAGAACTTAGACCCGATAGAGTATGAGGAAGTGGAGGGTTTAGTGGAGGAAGTAAGGGAGAGTAGAAGATTAGAGGAGAATCTTGTGGAGATGGAAGGAGCTATAATTAATAATGAAGTTAACATAGAGGGAAAGTCCGAAAAAGATAAGAATGAAGGTTGGGTAGAGGCAAATGGAAGAAGGAGAAGAGGTAAGAAAAATAAAGTTAGAAGGGTCCTAAAGGAAAGAATAGAGGATTATAGTTGGTCAAATGATGATCTTCTGGACTTTCCAGAGGATGAATCAGAGGTATTCAGTTGCCCTCCTTTCGGAAGAGAAGAGAAAAATTGTGAGAAGTATAGGGAAAAGACGAGGGACGACCTAGCTATGTATGAGGATAATAGGGTCAGGCTCTCTAGAGACCAATCAATGGAATCTATTAAAAGAATGGTTTTGCAACTAGGAAAACATGAGAAATATAATGAAATTAGTCAAGCATACGCAACTGCATCAAAAATCCTAGAAACATGAGAAAACATTTGGATAAAACTTATGAATCTAAGTACACAACTAGATCACAAACTAAATTAAGTTTTAATGGATAGCTACTTATATTGGAATATCAGAGGGGTTGCAAATAACCCCTCGATAAATAGATTTAAAAAATTGATTAAAATTAACAAAATCTCTTTGGTGATCATTGCTGAACCTATGCTCCAGCAGGATCAAATAATTAAATATAGCCGTATATTAGGGTTTAATAATGCATATGCTAATGTGAATAGTAAGCTTTGGATTATGTGGCATAATTATTTAGATATTGAAATAGTTAAAGACACAGAACAAATAGTGCACTTTAAAATGGATAAAAACACAGAGGATATAGTATCGGTTGTGTATGCAAAGAATGATAAAAAATCTAGGCAAGAATTATGGAAAGAAATGCAGGAAATTGCGGCTAAAATCATCCTTAGATTATAGTAGGAGACTTTAATGTTATAAGAAGTGCCCTAGAAAAGAAAGAAGGCAAAACCCCGGATACAATAGCGATGTCACAGTTTAATGATGGAATATCTAACTCTAATTTAATTGATATAGATTTTGCAGGAACAAATTACACTTGGAGCAATAATTGGCGGAAAAGAGGAACTATTTAGGCTAGATTAGACAGGGTGTTGTGTGATGCAAAGTGGCTAACCTCACATGGAACCACTGGGTTGCGGCACCTAAATAGAACCTGCTCGGACCATTGCCCTCTCCTCATATCGATTTATAAAAATAAAAGAGACGTAAGTAGTTTTAAATTCCAAAATATGTGGGTTAAGCATAAAGATTTTGAGAATTTGTTGAAAGAGTCTTGGTTAGAACCAGCACCAGGTAAACCGATGCAGGTTTTAATAACTAAGTTGTTTAGATTAAAAAAATGCTTACAAATATGGAATAGGGATGTCTTTGGAAATATAAACCAAAAAATAATACAAGCAGAAGAACAAGTGGAAAAGTTAGAAAATGAATATGATAATAAAAATGATGAAAAAATTAGACAAGCATTAAACAAGGCAAAGGCGGAGTTGAGCCTTAAGTTACACATGGAGGAAATATTCTAGAAGCAGCGAGCAAAAATTAAATGGTTAGAAGATGGGGATAAAAACACTAAATTTTTTCATAATATGTGTAAAATAAAAGCTCAAAAGAATAAAATTAAAGGTCTTAAAAACAACGAAGGAACATGGGTTAAGGATGATAAGCAACTAGGAATCATGTTCGAGGAATTCTTTAAAAGCCACCTTTGTGGTCAGGCCTCTCACGTAGGAAATTCTTTAATGCAAGAGATTAGTATGTCCATCACCAATGAACAAAATCAAATGATGGAAATGTTTCCTGAAGAAGAAGAGGTTAAAATGCGATTTTTAATATGCATAAAGATAGTGCAGTAGGGCCGGATGGCTGGAATAATTATTTTTTCCAGGCAACTTGGCCCATTATCAAAAATGATCTAGTCCCAGCAATTGCTAGTTTTTTTGCAGGGGCAGATATCCCGAAAGCTTGGGCGAGCTCATTTATCGTGTTAATTCCTAAAAAAGATTCCCCGCAGAAATGTAAAGATTTTAGACCCATAAGCCTATGCAATGCAATTTATAAAATTTTAGCTAAAATAATTCAAAATAGGCTTAGCCAAATTCTGCCGTTAATAATTTCACAGGAAAAAACGGGGTTTGTTAAAAACAGACTAATGATTGAAAATATAAGGTTAGCATCAGAAATGATGGAGATAGCGATTAAAACGAGAGGAAACAATCTAGTAGTTAAACTAGATTTATCTAAAGCATTTGATAGGGTAGAATGGGACACTCTCTACTTTGTTATGAGAAAGTTTGGCTTCTCGGAAACATGCATAGATTTAATATATAGATGTATCTCAAGTGTTTGGGTTAGACTAATAATAAATGGTAAAAGAGAAGAAGAGTTTAAGCCAAGAAGAAGTTTAAGACAGGGTGATCCTTTGTCCCCCTTACTTTTCGATATTTATTTAGAATTACTTATTCTTAATTTAAAAAGAAGACTATCAGAAGGTAAAATAATTCCTTTCAGGCAGCCAAAAAATATCCCGATAATAGGCTGCTTAGCTTATGCAGATGATTTAATAATCTTCACAAATGCTAGTAAAAAATCCATAAATAATCTCATTGATTTACTACAATTATTTGAGATGGAAACAGGGCAAAGTAGTTAATAAAGAGAAGTGTCAGTTTGTGTTAGCAAAAAAGGTAGAAGCGAAAGTCATAAACAAGATTAAGAATATAATAGGCTTCAAACATAATAAAGGAGCTTTAATATATCTAGGCTGCCCAATATATGAAGGAAGATTGAAGGATCAATATTTAGCATCACTCCAAGATAATATGAGAAGGAAAATAGCAGGCTGGAAGGAAGATTTACTAGGATTTGGAAGAAGAATTACTTTAATTTCACATGTTTTACAAACCACATTGGTGCACATTTTATCTGTTATTCATCCTCCCAAGAAATTTATGTATGAACTTGAAATGGAAATGACAAATTTCATATGGGGTAAAAAAATGGGAAGCAGAAAATTCATTGGAAAAACTGGGAAGATATATGTTATCCAAAAGCAGAAGTAGGTCTAGAAATAATTACTTTACAGGATATGGCCACCGCCTGGGACTGCAAAGGGTGGTGGAGATTGAAAGAAAATGTTACCATCTAGGAAAAATATATGAGGGAAAAATACCTAGAACAAAATAATAAGCGGATTAAGCAGGCATCGAACAGCTAGAGAGCGTTGGAGAAGCTGAAGGAGATAGTAGATTCACATTCAATATGGAAAAAGAGTGGTTGGAAATGGACCCTAACACCTCAAGGTGATTTCATACTGAAATCTATGAAGGAATTGATCAGGAAGAAAAAACCAAGTAAGCATTTATCTAAATGGGTCTGGAAGGCAGGTATACCGTAGAAAATGTGCTCGCTACCATGGAAAGTGTTAGCGAATGCGCTTCTAGTGGATACCAATGTGCAAAGAAAAGGTATTAAAATGGTATCCATATGTGAATGCTGTTTTGAGGCAGTAGAGACCACGGATCATTTATTCTCGGAAGGAAAAATTGATATAGAAGTTTGGGAGGAACTAGAAGTAAATAAACATATTAGTAACAAAGAGGAAGTTTTAATAGAAAGAATTAAAAAATGGGACAAGGCAACCTCTAGCAGTCCCATTAGAAATTGGCTTAATCAAAATTTACCTCATGTAATAATATGGTGCATCTGGAAAGCTTGAAATAAGAGCATATTCGAAGGCTTAAAGATGAATTCAAGGGAAATAATACAAGAAATAAGACAAATAGTAAGTAATCTATCTAACATAAAGCCTATAAAGGTAGACAATAAATTTACACAAAAGTTAGAAGAAAAAGGCTGGGACCTCACTACAAATAAGATTAATTATTATTGGGTAAGAAGCATAAGCTGGGATAGGCCTCCGGAAGGAAAATTCTCCCTAAATACGGATGGAAGCTTTAATAGGGATACAGGAATTCCAGGGGGAGGTGGGGTAATAAGGGATTCTAAAGGTATTGTCATGAAAGCCTTTATGCAGGTTAGTGTAGCATTCTCGGCTCTCCATTCGGAGATCAAGGCTTTACAAACAGGTTTATATGTCTGTAAAAAACTAGATATTAGAAATATACAAATTCAGGTAGATTCAATGCTATTGGTGGATTTAGTAGCTAGGAGGATATCTCTCTGGAGGTATGAAGAAGAGTTAGAAATAATAATTAATCTTATTAAAGAATTGAACGCATCAATATTGCATATATACAGAGAGGCAAACACATTGGCAGATAATCTCGCTAAATTAGGTGTAGAAAGAGGAGAAATGGAATATGAAATGGATTCTATGCCAGAAAAATTAAAGGGGCTAGTGAAATTAGATATGAGAGCCTTCCCTTATCTAAGAATTAGAAAGGGTAGAATAATAGAGAGAGATAAAAAAGGAGATTAGGCTAAAGAAAAACCTAAACTGTTAGAAGGAATGGAGGCAGTCGGTAGGGGAATTTCTGTCCCTACAGTTTCAGGTTTGTTTAGAAAGGAATCTAGGAGGGAGGAAAGAAATAGAATGTATACTTGTATTTGTTTTTCTTTTTCTTTTCTTGGTTTTCTTATCAACGCAGGAATTCAAAGAGGCAAAGTTTATAATGTGGTTTGATTGCAGCATTGTATTTGTCTCTGTTTTAAACGTTTATGTTTATGTTATGTGATGGGAGTATTTTATAAGATTCTGTTGAAAGGTCATGTGTTATTTTTCAGTTTAGGATAATAGTTTATTATGAATTCTGTTCATAGAGTAGGGTATGCTGTTATTTAGATTCAGAAAATCAGCACACACGATGAAGGGATAGCCTAGTCCTTGAAACAGCATATAAAGTGTAGAGTGCAGCATATATAGTGAAAGCCAAGGCTCCGGAACAGCATATAAAGTGCAGACCTAGAGGGAACAATATTCAAAGGCCTGGAAAAAATGGTTGATGCAGAAAAAGTGTAGCATGAAGGGTGTTTATGAAACAAAGATTCAGGTATGTAAGGAAGATAAATCCCTATGCAGAAAAATACTAGTTGTCCAGGTTTTGGAGCCGGCTATTGACTTATATAAGGAGGATCATGAAGGGAAAGGTAACAATAGGGAAGAGGGCAGATAACCGGGTATAATGTTCAGATTGGAAGCAAAGAAATAACTCAAGATCTTTAAACAAATAAGCTCAAAGCGAGCACACATGCTCATATTGAAATTAGGCTTTGTTCTTTGTTTCTTTTTTTTCTTTAAAGTGTATGGGTGTAAGAGGGATAAGGGTAGATTTTAGCTTGTCAAAAAAGTATTCCTCTGCCAAAAGAGAGGGTTATAATTAATAAACAACTTTAACAAAAAAAAATAAGAAAAAGAAGAAAAAGAAAAATAATAACAATAAAAAGAATAAAAGAAATACGAATAATAAGAAGAATAAGAAGAATAAGAATAATAAAAAGAAAAAGAAAAAGAAGAATGAGAAGAATAAGAAAAATAAGAATAATAAAATAAAAAAGAAGAATGAAAAGAATGAAAAGAATGAGAGGAATGAGAAGAATGAGAAGAATGAGAAGAAAAAGAAGAATAAGAAAAATAAATGATTAAGAAGAATAAGACGAAACAAAAGATTAAGAAAAATAATAAATATAAGAAGAATAATTAGAATAAAAAGAATAATAAAAATAAGAACAATAAGTATAATTTGAAGAATAAGAAGAATAAGAAAAATAAGAACAATAAGTAGAATAAGAAATATAAAAAAAAAAAAAGAATAAGAAGAATATGAATAATAAGAAGAACAATAAGAATAAGAAGAATAAGATAACTAAGAAGAATAAGAAGAATAAAAAAAATAAGAACAATAAGAAAAATAAAAAGATTAAGAAGAATAAGAAAAATAATAATAATAAAAAGATTAAGAAGAATAAGAAAAATAATAATAATAAAAAGATTAAGAAGAATAAGAAAAAAAATAATAATAATAAGATTAAGAAGAAAAAGAATAATAAAATGAATAACAACAATGACATGAAAAAGAAGAAAATGAAGAATAAGAAGAATAAAAGAAAATAAGATGAATAAAAAAATAAAAAAAAAATAAAAAATAAAAAAAATAAGAAGAAAAAGAAGAAAATAAATATATGAAAAATAAGAAGAAAAAGAAAAATAATAAGAATAAGAAGACTAGGAAGAATACGAAGAATAAGAAGAAAAAGAAGAATAAGAAGAATATGAAGAATATGAAGAATAAGAAGGATAAGAAGAATAAGAGTAATAAGAATAATATAAAGAATATGAATAATAAGAAGTATACAAAGAACAAGAAAATAATAAGATAAAGAAGAATAAGAAGAATAAGAATAATAAGAATAATAAGATAAATAAGAAGAATAAGAATAATAAGAAGAATAAGAAGAATAACAAGAATAAGAAGAATAGAAGAATAAGAAGAATAGAAGAATAGAAGAATAAGAAGAATAAGAAGAATAATAAGAATAATAAGAATAATAGGAATAAGAAGAATAATTAGAATAATAAGGAATAACAAGAATTAGAAGAATTAGAAGAATAAGCTGATTATGAAGTATAAGAAGAATAAGAATAATATGAAGAGTAAATAGAAAAAGAAGAATAAGAAGAATGAGAAGAATAAGAAGAATAAGAAGAATAAGAAGGATACGAAGGATAAGAAGAATGAGAAGAATGAGAAGAATAAGAAGGATAAGAAGGATAAGAAGAATGAGAAGAATGAGAAGAATAAGAAGAATAAATAGAATCAGAAGAAATAGAAGAATAAGAAGAAAAATAAGATAAATAAGAACAAGAATAATAAGAAGAATAAGAAAAATAAGAAGAATAACAAGAATTAGAAGAATAAGAAGAATAAAAATAATAAGAAAAATCAGAAGAATAAGAACAATAAGAAGAATCAGAAGAATAAGAAGCATAAAAAGAATAAAAAGAGTAAGAAGTATAAAAAATAAGAAGAATAACAAAAATAACACTAAAAAGAAGAATAAGATGATTAATAAAATAAGAAAAATCAGAAAAATGTGAAAAATAATAAGAATAAGAAGAATAAGAAGGAAATAAAGAATAAGAAGAAGAAGAAGAAGAAGAAGAAGAACAAGAAGAATAATAAGAATAAGAAGAATATGATGAATAAGATGAATTGGAAAAATAACTAGAAAACGATGAATAAGAAGAATAAGAAGAATAAAAAGATTAATAAGAATAAGAACAAAAGGAAGAATAGAAAGAATAAGAATAATAAGAGAATAAAAATAAGAAGAATAATAATAATAATAATAATAATAATAATATGGGGGATAAGAAAAATAATAAGAATAAGATTAAAAGAAGAATAACAATAATAACATGAAAAAGAAGAATAATAAAAATAAGAAGAAAAAGAAAAAAAGAAGAATAAAAAGAAATAAAAGAATAAGATTAATAAGAAGAAATCTTTGAATAAAAAGAATATAAAGAATTATAAAAATTAAAAGAATTAGAAAAATTAGAAGAATTCGAAGAATTATAATAATTAGGAGAATTATAAGAATAAGAAGAATAAGAAAAATAAGATTGATAAGATTAATATGTATAATAAAAAAAATCAGAAGAATAAATAGAATAATAAGAATACAAAGAATAAAAAACTATAAGAAGAATAAGAACAATAGAAAGAAAAGAAGAATAAAAATATTTTGAAATATAAGAAGATTAAGAAAATTATGAAGAATAAAAAGAAAATAAATAATTAGAAGAATAAGAAGAATAAGAAAAAAAGAAGGATAATAAGAAAAAGAAGAATAAGAAAATTAAAGGAATTAGAAGAATCAAAAGAATATAATAATAAGAAGAAAAAGAAGAAAAAAAAGAATAACAAGAATAACAAGAATTACAAAATTAGAAGAAAAAGACGCAATAGAAGGAAAAGAAGAATAAGATGATTAAAAAAAAGAAGAAACAGAACATTAAGAAAAATAAGAAAATTAAGAAGAATAAAAAAAAGAATAAGAAAATAAGAAGAATAAGAAGAATAATAAAATAAGAAGAATAAAAAGAAAAAGAAAAATATGAAGAATAAGAACAATAAGTAGAATAATAAGAATAAAAAAAATAAGAAGAATAAGAATAATAAGAAGAATAATTAGAATAATAAGAATATAAAGAATAAGATAAATGAAGAATAAGAAAAATAAGTAAAATAAGAACATTAAGAATAATAAAAAGATTAAGAAGAATAAGAAGAATAATGAGAATAAGAAAATAAAAAATAATAAGAATAATAAAATGAATAACAAATATAACATGAAAAAGAAGAAAATGAAGAATAAGAAGAATGAAAAAAAATAAGAAAAAATAAGAAGAAAAAAGAATAAAAAGAATAAGAAGAAAAAGAATAAAATAAATATAAGACAAATAAGAAGAAAAATAAAATAACAAGAATTAGAAGAGTAACAAGAATAAGAAGAATAAAAAGAATACAAGGAATAAAAAGAATAAGGGAATAAAAAGAATATTAAGAATATGAAGAATAAGAGGAATAAGAAGAATAAGGGAATAAGAAGAATATGAAGAATAAGACGAATATGAAGAAAAAGTAGTATAAAAAGAATAAGAAAATAATAAAATAAGAAGAATAAAAAGAATAAGAAGAATAAGAAGAATTAGAAAAATAAGAAGAATAAGAAGATTAAAAATAATAAGAATAAAAACAACAATAAGAAGAATAACAAGAATAAGAAGAACAAGAATATTAAGATGAAAACCAAGAATAAGAATTAAAAGATGAATAAGAAAAATAAATAAAATAAGTAGAATAAGAAGAGAATAAGAAAAGAAGAATAAGAAGATAAAGCAAAATAAGAAGAATACGAAGAAAAAGAAGAATAATAAGAATATGAAGTAATAAATTAAAAAATGAATAATAGGGAATAACAAGTATTAGAAGAATTAAAAAAATAAAGAATGATTAAGAAGAATAAGAAGAATAAGAATAAAAGGTATAATAAAAATAATATGAAGAATAAATAGATAAAGAAGAATGACAAGAATGAGAAGAATGACAAGAATAAGAAGAAAAGGAAGAATAAGAAAAATAAGAATAATAAGAAGGATATGAATGATAAGAAGGATAATAAGGATAATAAGTATAAGAAGGATAAGAAGAGTAAGAAGAAAAAGAAGAGAAAAAAATAAGAAGAAAAAGAAGAAAAATAAAAATAAGAAGATTAAGAAGAATAAGAATAATAATAATAATAATAATAATAATAATAATAATAATTAGAATAAGAAGTATAAGAACAATAAAAAAGAATAAGAAGAATAAGAAGAATGAGAAGAATACGAAGAATAAGAAGAATAAGAAGAATATGAAGAATATGAAGAATATGAAGAATAAGAAAAATAAGAATAATAAGAAGAATAAAAGAAATTGAAAATTTTGAAGAATTAGCAACATAAGAAGAATAAGAAGAATAAAAACAATAATAAGAATAAGAAGTAAATAAGAATACAAAGAATAAGAAGAATATGAAGAATAAGAAGAATAAATAGAATAAGAAGAATAAGAAGAATAGGAAGAATAAGAAAAATAGGAAGAATAGGAAGAATAAAAAGAATAGGAAAAATAAGAAGAATAAGAAAAATAATAAGAATAGGAATAAAAATAGAATAAAAAGAATAAGATGAATAAGAAGAATAAGAAGAATAAAAAGAAAATGAAGAAGGATAAGAATAATGTAAAAAATAATAAGTATAAGAATAATAAGAATAAGAAGAAAAAGAAGAATAAGAAGAATAAGAAGAATAAGTTGAAAAAGAAGAAAAAAGAGAATAATAAAAATAAGAAGAAAAAAATGAATAATAAAAATAAGAAGAATACGAATAATAAGAAGAATAAGAAGAATAAAAAGAATAAGAAGAATATGAAGAATAAGAAGAATAAGAATAATAAGAAGAATAAAAGAAATACAAAAATTTGAAGAATTAGCAAAATAAGAAGAATAAGAAGAATAAGAAGAATAAAAACAATAATAAGAATAAGAAGTAAATAAGAATACAAAGAATAAGAAGAATATGAAGAATAAGAAGAATAAATAGAACAAGAAGAATAAGAAGAATAAAAGAATAGGAAGAATAAGAAAAATAGGAAGAATATGAAGAATAAAAAGAATAAGAAGAATATGAAGAATAAGAAAAATAATAAGAATAGGAATAAAAATAGAATAAGATGAATAAGATGAATAAGAAGAATAAAAAGAATAAGAAAATTTAAAGAATAAAATGAATTAATAGAATAAGAAGAATAAGAAGAATAAAAAGAAATAGAAGATTAAGTAAAATAACAAAAATAAGAAGAATAATAAGAATAACTATAAAAATAAAAAAAACAAGAAAAATAAAAATAAGAAGAAATAGACGAATAAGAAGAAAAAGATAAATAAAAATAATAAAAAGAATAAAAATAATAAGAAGAATAAGAAGAATACGAAAAATACGAAGAATAAAAAAAAGAAAATGAATAAAAAGAATAATAAAAAAATAAAAATAAGAAGAATAAAAAGAAACAAGATAAGAATAAGAAGAAACAACAAAAATATGAAAAAAAGAAAATAAGAAAAAGAAAAATAACTATAATAAGAGGAATAAGAAGAATAAGAAGAAAAAGAAAAATAAAAAGAATAAGAAGAATATGAAGAATAAGAAGAATATGAAGAATAAGAAGAATATGAAGAATAAGAAGAATATGAAGAATTAGAAGAATAAGAAGAATAAAAAAATAAGAAGAATAAGAAGAATTAGAAGAATTAGAAGACAAAGAAAAATAAGAAGAATAATAAGAATAAGAAGAATAAGAAGAATAAGAAGAATAATAAGAATAAGAAAAATAATAAGAATAAGAAAAATAAGAAAAATAAAAATAATAAAATGAAGAAGAATAAGATGGATAAGAATAATACGAATAATAAGATGAATAAGAAGAATATGAAGAATATGAAGAATATGAAGAGTAAGAAGAAAATTAAGAATAAGATGAATAAGGATAAGAAGAATAAGAAGAATAACAAGAATAAGAAGAATAATAAGAAATTTAAAAATAAGAAAAATAAAATGAATTAGAAGAACAATAAGATTAATAAGAATAAGAATAAAAAGAATATTAAAAAAATAAAGGAATAAGAAGAATAAGAAAAATATAAACAAAAAAAGAATAAGAAGAATAAGAATAATAAAAAGAAAAAAAAGATTAAGAAAAAGAAAAAAGAATAACAAGATTTACACGAAAAAGAAGAAAAAGATGAATAAGAAAAATAAGGAGAATAAGAAGAATAAGAAGAATAAGAAGAATAAAAAGCATAAGAAGAATAAGAAGCATAAGAAGAATAATGATCTCTTGTTCCAGCACCTAATTTACCCAAATGATCTTTTTTTCTTTCTAGAGAGAGAAAGTCCATTCTTATTGAAAATTCAAGCTCGTTTCAGCCTTACAATGGAATATAATCATCTCTTGTTCAAGATGAAATCATTTGCCTCTGTTCTCAAAGAACACGTAACTAATTTACCCAAGCTTGGGAGGAAGAATGAACTTCTGGCGGTAATTTCTCTAAGGCAGAATTTGAGAGAATGGTGGAGCCATTCAAACTTACTCTCGTGGAGAAGTTTTCGCATGGTAGGCCTCATTTTGACGAAATTCGTGGGTTCCTCACCTCACTGATGCTTAACGGTAATGTCAAGATAGGCGACTATGACTCTAAGCACGTATTCCTTCAATTCATGGTGGAAGAAGATTATAACAAAATGTGGCTGCGCGGATTATGGTACGTTTCTGGATATCCTATGCTCCTTCTGAAATGGACAATGCAATTCTCTCTCATGGAGGAATCCCCGATAGCCCCGGTATGGCATTCCTTTCCTACTCTACCATTACCATTTTTTAATAACTCTTCTCTATACTCTATTGCTATGTGTGTCGGACAACCGATGTTCATGGTTGAGGCTACTGCCTCAATGACAATAATGCATGGTGCAAGGATTTGCATTGAGATGAATCTTGAATTACAACACCCACAAAAGGTTTGGGTAGGCACTGAAGATGGGGTTTGATTTTGGAAAAACATTATTCCAGAGCATGCCCCAAGTTACTGTAAAATTTGCAGGAGGCTTGGGCATGATCTGGATGCATGTAGGATGGGCGGGGATAGAATGGAAGAGGGGAAGGGGAAAGATGGGGGTAGGGCCGAGGTATGGGTAAAGAAGGATAGCTTCTTGAAAAACCGGAAGAGTATGTCTAGCATGATTATTAAGGAAGATGAACAGGGGATAAGGGATGGGAGAATGAAGGAAGATGTCCCATTATATAATGGTTCCATAAGGCATGAAGCAGAGTCTATAAGAGGGGAAAACTCTATTTCTAAGGAGAACTTGAGAGGTACACTAAAGGAGAAGGTTATGGAAGTGTTTTCAAGTGAGGAGATTAGAGAAAAGGGTGAGTTAGAGTCCAGAACAAGTGGAAGAACATAAGTTAGGCTGGTTGTTTCGGAAGGAGAAAAAGAAAAATTAAAACGAAATCTGTCTTTGAGAAGAAAATATGTTAGAAGAATGAAGCAAAAATCTCCAATAATTGATAGTGATACAGATTTCAGCTGGATAGATCAAGATGTTTTAGATTTTTCAGAAACAAAGCATGACAATAAGAGTTGTGATTTCTTCCCTCATTTAAAGATGGATGACAACATGTATAGGCCCAGGCTGAATGAGGATGTTAATATAGCAACAAATAAATGGCATTCATACACAAGGGAGGAAACGATGGAAGAAGTAAAAATACTGGCACTCCAATTGGGCAGAATTGGCATCAATAGGGCCCAGGTAAGTGGTTCTAGTTCTGTAAAATCTTCTAGAAACAGGAAAAAAATACTTAAATATGAAATATGAGTCTAAATGCACAACTAGAGCGCAAGAGAGATCTACTAATAATGGATAGTTGTATTTATTGGAATATCCGAGGGGTGGCAAATAAGCCCTCTTTAAATTGGATTAAGAAACTAATAAAAATTCATAAAGCAAAAATTGTGGTCCTATCAAAACCTATGGTGGATATTAAAAAATTAGATAACTATAAAATTAAAATGGGGTTCAATAATGCTACGGCTAATATTAATGGGAAAATTTGGGGTTTGTGGAATGGAAGCTTAGGTATGGTAGTTCTTAAATCTACGAAACAGCTATTGCATTTTAAAATAGGTAATTTCAGAGACACTTTGTACTGCCGTATATGCTAAAAATACTAAGGAAGGAAGAAAGGCATTATGGCAGGAGATGGCCGAGATAGCTCGGGTAGATCTCCCATGGATCATCGGAGGAGACTTTAACATTATCAGATACCCTAGGGAGAAGCTAGGTGGAAGAAGACCAGATGCAGAGGCTATGGCTCATTTTAATGATGCTATTGCAAATACGAATCTCATGGAAGCAGATTTCCTGGGATAAAAGTACACATGGTGTAATAACTGGAAGAAGCGGGGAGTAATCTGGGCTAGATTAGACAGAGTATTATATAATGCAAAATGGCTAACCGTTCATGGAGGCATGTCTTAAAAAATTTTAAATAGAACATGCTCGGATCATAGCCCACTGCTGTTATCCCTTCGTAATTGTCAGAAAGAGATGAAAAGCTTCAATTTTCAAAATATGTGGAGCCTTCACCCTGACTTCGAGAGGACAGTAAAATTATCATGGTCAGAACCCTCATCAGGCAACCCTCTGCAGGTGCTAGCTACGAAGCTACGCAGATTAAGATTTAGGTTGGTTAAATGGAATAAAGATACTTTTGGTAATATTAATGAAAATATTATCCAAGCAGAAGAGGAGGTAGTAGCCAAAGAAAAAGAATTCGAAGTTAATCAAAATGACATATATAGGCAAGAGCATAGTAAAGCAGAAGCAACCTTAAGACTTAGATTACACATGGAGGAGGTTTTTTGGAAACAAAGATCGAAAATCAAATGGCTAAAAGAAGGCGATAAGAATACAAAATTTTTCCACGTTATGGCTAAAACTAAATCTCAAAAGAAGCTAATAACAGGCATTAAAAATCCTGAAGGGCGTTGGATAGAAGAATAAGATGAATTAAAAGCACTTTAGATGAATATTTTAAAAATCATTTGTCCAAAAAAACTAATCTAAAAGGCCAATTACTAATGCAAGCATTAAAATGTCCCCCAGAAGAAAATATTAGGCTGGAGGAATTCCCTGAAGAGGAAGAAGTCAAGAAATCAGTATTTAGCTTGAACAAAGATAGTGCAGCAGGTCCATATGGATGGAATAGTACCTTCTTTTAATATTCTTGGAATATCATTAAGAAGGATCTTCATCTCGCGATCTCGTTTTTTTTGCAGGTGCAAAAATTACCAATCATGGTCTCGTTCTTATATTGTCTTATTACCTAAGTCTAAAAATCCACAAAAATGTGAGGACTTTAGACCCATTAGTTTGTGCAATGAGGTATATAAAATTCTAGCAAAACTCTTGCAGAATAGGCTAAGTAATATATTTCCCAATATTATCTCTCCTGAGCAATCAGGTTTTGTTAAAAACAGAATAATTATGGAAAATAATGGCTTCGCCTCTGAGATGCTGAGGAATATTGGTCTTAAAACTAGAGGGCACAACATGGAAATTAAACTAGATCTCTCAAAAGCATTTGACAAGGTGGAATGACCAGTCTTATGTTATGCTATGAGAAAAATGAGCTTCTCTGAATTTTGGATTGATTTACTGTCAGATGTATCTCAAGTGTGTGGGTAAGAATTATAATTAATGGACATAAAGGAGATGAGTTTAAACTAGAAAGAGGATTAAGGCAAGGAGATCCTTTGTCTCCTTATCTTTTTAATATCTATCTGGAACTTCTCCTTTTAAATCTTAAATTGAGAATGCAAGAATGAAATATTTTGACGTATAGGCAACCAAGAGGGACTCCATTAGTAAGTTGCTTGGCTTACGCGGATGACATTATTATCTTCACTAACGCTAGCGCGAAGTCTTTATTTAACTTTATGGAATTAATCCAGGCACTGGAGGAGGGGAGACGGAACAATGCATGAATAAAAAGAAATGTCAATTTATCATGTCCTCAAAAGCTCTAATGAAAATGGTTAAAAGAGTTAAAGAGATCACAGACTTCATTCAAAGAAAAGGTGCTTTGATGTATCTGGGCTGCCCAATATACGAAGGAAGATTAAAAGAAGAGTATCTCAGTTTTCTTCTCGAAAAAATGAGAGGTAAAATCGCGGGATGGAAGGAGGAACTACTTAGCTTTGGTGGAAGAGCTACTCTCATCTCCCATGTTCTTCAAGGATCACTATCACACATCTTATCTATCATCCAGCAGCCTAAAATAGTGCTTAAAAAATTGGAGAAAGAAATGGTGAATTTCTTATGGAGTGAGTGGAAAGGCAAAGCTAAGTTACATTGGCTAAAATGGGACACACTATGTCACCCGAAGGAAGAGGCAGGCATGGGGTTTACCAGCTTTGATGTGGCCTCCAAAGCATGGGCCTGCAAAGGCTGGTGGTAACTGAAAGAGAATGAGAGTTTTTGGGCAAGATTTATGAGGGTTAAATATAACTGGGGAAAGGAGGAAAACAAGAAAAATTTCCCAAGTTCATGGAAAATAGTTATTGAATCAAAAAGACTTTGTCGAATCTCACTCTAAATTAAATAAGATCGGGTGGAAGTGGACTCTCAATCCGTAAGGAACATTCACTTTAAAATTAGCTAAAGATCATCTTAGAGCTAAAAGAAGGAAGTCTCCGCTGTTCAAATGGATCTGGGAGAATGATTCTCCACAAAAAATGAAAATTTTATTGTGGAGATCTCTCCTAGAAATTACCCTGGTTGATAATAACGTGCAAAGAAAATGTATTAAAATTGCTTCTAGGTGTAATTGCTGCTTCTCAGATATTGAGAGTATAGATCATTTGTTCTCAACTGGTAAGATAGCTAAGGAAGTCTGGAGCCAAATCAATATTATTCACACAAGTCAAGGTAAGAAGCTAAAAGATAGATTATTGAGTTGGCATGGAGTAAGTTTTGGGAATAAAGTTCTGATCTGGCTTAGGAATAACATCCCATTGGTAGTTATTTGGTGTATCTGGAAGGCTAGAAATAAGAGCAAATTTGATAATGTTAAAATGAATTCACTTGATATTATAAAAGATATTAAAAGAGAGCTTACTTTCATTTCAGAGGCGAGCCCTATCAAAACCAAGATGGATAAGCCAGCAATGGAATTGATAAATCAATGAGGCTTGTCACACGAAAAAGAAAGAGAATGGAGAATAAAATGCATTAAGTGGGAGAAACCTCCTAAAGGTAAAATGACTCTTAATACAGACGGAAGCTTTAACAGAGATATGGGGGTTGCAGTGGGTGGAGGCATAATAAGGGATTTGCTTGGAAGGGTAGTTAAAGCATTTTCGATGAAGTTTAAAGTCAACTCAGTATTATATTCAGAGATTAAAGCTCTCCATAAAGGTTTACAAATTTGTAGCGAGCTTAATCTTATAGATTTCCAAATTCAGGTAGATTCTAAGTTGTTAGTTGATCTTGTTTACAAAGATTTTTAGCTGTGGCAATATGAAGAAGACATAGATTTCATTAAAAAATTCATGGAAGAAAGGAATGCGAGCATTAAACATATTTACAGAGAGGCTAATTCTCTAGCGGATAGGTTGGCCAAAGAAGGGGAATCTATAGGGGATGTGATCTTTGGCACAAGTGATTTCCCAGATAAATTTAAAGGTCTAGCAAAACTCGATGAACTCGGATTCCCATATATCAGGATTGGCAAAGAATAGCATTTTAATAATGGACATATGAAAAATTGACTTGAGGTCACTTATTGCTTTTTTAGTAGGCTGCTAGACTGGATTGGGAGTAAGTCTACTGTTTCTTTGCAGCCTCTTGCTTAGGATTGTCTTCTTTTTGTCAACATAATCTTTCCCTATACGTGCCTTGATAGTTTGTTTTGCAGGTTTATCCTCCAAGAGGTTTTACTCCCTGATGAAGTCTTAGATTAATAGGCTGATATAAAATATTAATATATGTGTTTGGATAATATTATTATTTGGCAAGTCATACATCAGGAGATTGATTTGGTAAGTATATGCTGGATATAAGCCTCGCCTATTTTTCAAGAATTAGAAGGCGAGTATTGGTTATTATAGTTTATCTTGGATTGCTATAATTTTCTCATCAGGTAAAGTAATGTATAGAGTTGCAGCTTCTGTTTTCTGTAGTTTTTTCAGGGTTGAGGTATTGCATCGGGCTCAGATTTTGGATGGAATTAAGAAGCATTTTGTCTCTTTTATTTGTTGAGGGTCTAGTCGTGTTTGTCTATTATGTGTTGGAAATCATGATATATGTATGTGAATCTTTGTCTGTAAGATGGTCTTATGTATAGAGTCGGTAAGGAGGTCCTATGTGGAGGCGGCAAGGTGTTTGTATAAATGTCAGCCAAGTAATGTCCCCATGAGTCTATGGGTCTGTGTCGGTCAACTTGCAGGGTTGGTGTCTGCTCAGTTTGGTTCATCAATTTGCCAAGGCATGATCAATATCTAAGGGAAAGGAGGTGAAGCCCAGGATAGTTCAAGATGAGGAAGGTAGGAGGAGAGCAAAAATCTTAAAGATTTGCATAAGAATGGCCAGGTGAACTTCCAGAGGGTTTGCATGTAGATTAATCTAAATTCCAACTCAACACATAACTCAATCAATGGAATTTTTATTTTTTGATATTATCACAGGATATGTTCTGTTTAGATGCTTTTTTTTTATTGAAAAATGGTTGTAAAAGGGGAAAGGGTAGAATTAGTTTGTAAAAATGGTATTCCTCCGCCAAAAGAGATGGTTATAATAATAAAACAAACTTAAAAAAAAGCATAAAAAGAATAAGAAAAATAAGAATAATAAAATGAATAAGAAGAATATTAAAAATATAAAGAAAAAGAAGAATAAAAGAATAAGTAGAATAATAGAATAAAAAAATAAGTAAAATAAGAATAATTAGAAGAATGCAAATAATAAAAAGAATAATAAGAGAAAGAAGAATAAGAAGAAGAAAAAATAAGAAGTTTCAGAAGAATAATAAGAATAAGAATAATAAGAATAATAAAAGAATAAGAAGATTAAGTAGAATTAGAAAAATAAGAACAATAAGATGAATAAGAAGAAAAAGAAGAAAAAGAAGAATAACAATAGTAAGAAGAATAAGAAAAATAAAAAAAATAAGAAAAATAAATACAATTGCAAGAATAAGAAGAAAAGAAGAATAAGATAAATAAGATAAATACAAAGATTAAGAAGAAAAAGAAGAATAAGAATAAGAAGAATAATAAGAATAATAAAATAATAAGAATAATAAGAATAAGAATAAGAATAACAAGAATAATAATAATAACTAGAATATGATGAATAAGTAGAAAAAAAAGAATATGATGAATAAGTAGAATAAGAAGAATAAAAAGAATAAGTACAATAATATAAATAAAAAGAATTAGAAGAATAAGAAGAAAAAGAAAAATAAGAAAAATAAAAAGAATAAGAAGAATAAGAAGAATAAGAAGAATTAGAAGAATTAGAAGAATAAGAAGAATAAAAAGAAATATAAGAATAAGAAGATTAAAAAAATTATAAGGGTAAAAAGATTTGGAAGAATAAAATGACTAAGAGGATTTAGAAGAAAAGAAGAATAAGAAAAGTAAGAAGAATAAGAAGAAAAGATGAATAAGTAGAATAAGAAGAATAAGATGTATAAGAAGAATAAAAAAATTAAAAAGAATAAGAAGAATAAAAAGATTAGGAAGAATAAAGAGTCTAAGAAGATTTAAATGAAACGAATAAGAAAAATAAGAAGAAAAAGATGAATAAAAATAATAAGAAGAATAAGAAGAATCAAAAAAATAAGAATAATAAGAAGAAAAGAAGAATTAAAAGAATAAGATGAATATAAAGAATAAGAAAAATAAGAATAAGAAGAATAATAAGAATAAGAAGAAGAAGAAGATTAAAAATAATAAGAAGAATTACAATAATAAGAAGAATAAGAATACGATGAATCAGATTAATAAGAATAATAAAAAAATAAGAAGACTAAGATGAATAAGTAGAATAAGAAGAATAAAAAGAATAAGCAGAATAAGAAGAATAAGAAGAATAAGAAAAAAAATAATAAGAAGAATAACAAGAATAAGAAGAATTTAAAAAATAAAAAGAATAAAATGAATAAGAAAAAGAATAAGTTTAATAAAAATAAGATGAATAAGAAGAAAAAGAATATTAAAAAGAATACTAGGAATAAGAAGAATAAAAATAATAAGAATAATAAGAAGAATAAGAAGAAATAAGAATAATAAAAATAATAAGTATAATAATTAGAAAAGAATAATAAAAAGAATCAGAATAATTAGAAGAATAATAATAATAAGAAAAATAATAAGAATAAAAAGAATAAGAATAATAAGAAGAATAAGAAAAATAAAAAGAATTAGAAGAATAAGAACAAGAAGAAGAATAAGAAGAATAAGAAGAATAAGAAGAATAAGAAAAATAAGAAGAATTTGAATAATAAAAAAAATGAAGAATAGGAAGAATAAATTGTATGAAAATGAATTAGAAGAAACAAGAATAATAAAAATAAGTAGAATAAGATGAATAAAAATATTAAAAAAAATAAAAAGAAGAATAATAATAAAAAGAATAAAAAGAACAAAAAGAATAAAAAGAATAAAAGAAAATAGAAATAAATAAAATAAGAAGAATAAGAAGAAAAATTGAATAATAATAATAATAATAATAAGAATAAGTAGTTTAAGAAGAATAAGAAGAATGAGAATAACACTGAGAATAAGAAGAATAAAAAGAATTGTGACACCCCATTTCACCGGGGTTTCCATTCATTACATCACACAATACAATGCGCAATAAAATAAAAATTTCTCAAATGTACAATACATTTTTTTCTTTTTACAATTTATTTGCTCAATTCAAGAAAGAAAATACACAACGTATTATTTATGCCACATCCGACTTTCCTTCCACATGTTTGATTTCATATGTGGATCTGTCATCCGTCCTGGACCCATAGCTTAAAAGGGATCCCACAATGATGTGAGCCAAGCTCGGTAGGGTAAACTTTTTCATCGTTACTCCCTACCTAAGTGCATGTAAAACATCATGAATATACATCTACACCCATTCAAGTATAATATTTATATGAATGCAATTATGGATGAAATGTTTATATGCTCATATTCCTGAGTCTCAACGACTCCCTCACACTTGTCGAAGCCAAGTGTGATATATTATATCTCTGGATATGCATATGTATATATGTATATATATCTATAAAAATATTTATTTTATTTGGAATTATTCCCAAAAATATGGACCTCTTCCGAAAAACAGATTGGATATTTATCCAAATAAAATATGATTTTCTCAGATTTACTCCGAGAAATAAACAACATAGTAACTCTGCTGGACGTTGTCCCAATTCGAGTTCATAAAATAACCATATACCTAAAAAAATCCCGCGTAACTCAGTCTGGACATTGTCCCAATTGAAGTTTGCTAAATACCATCCATATACCTATATATATATCATGCACCCACCCAAGTATATGGAATGTTTCCATGCATATGAAATGTAATTATGTCATTTCCAATTTAACCCATGTTTCATACACAATTATAACAATCCAAATCCAATTCATCATGCACTAACAAATTTTAATGAAATATCGAAACTTTTCACCAATTAATTACTTCCAATAAATTTTCCAACAATTTGACTTGAAATATAAAACATGATCATTTCATGCCATTAAATAGAAAGAAATTTTAATATGAGAAAACCACTACCTTCCAGAAAATTTCACCGAAACTTTTTATATTTGATATCAGTGTGAAGATCTCGTCGTGTATAGTAACTTTAGTTCTTGGACTACATTTTTCCGATTCCAAAATTATCCATTATGATTGATTGAAAGTTAACAGATTTTTTTTTCTTTGTACTGTCTCTCTCTCCATCTGGTGCCGAATTTTTCTAGCCTCTCCCATTTTTTTGGATTCTTGACATTTTTATTTTATATATGTGTGTGTGTGTGTGTGTGTATATATATATATATATATATATATATATATATTCATTTATTATTATTAAGTAATAATATAATTAATTTTTTTAACAACTATATAGCCGGCGGACTGCCCGTGCAGGCGCTTCACTTGCAGATGACATGGCGTGGTCTTTTGGTTACAAGAATTTTTCTTTTTTCATAAATATTCTAATAATTATTAAATAAATAAAAATATAACTAAATTCTAACTTTCTCAAAATTTAACGAAAATTGACATCGTAACTATATTTTCAAAGACAAATTCAATGACGATATTTATTTTATTAATATAGCCTTAAAATTTTCAGGTTATTTTCTCTTATTGCAAAATTACCTTTGTGCCTTTTTTTCAGAAATCAAATTATGTTAGTTTTTTTTTTCGATATTTCACATTTTCTCCTCCTTAAAAAATTTCATCCCGAAATTCCCACATTTACACCTTTACACTTATAAACATATTGTAAAGTATAATAATTTTTTTAAATGAATAAATTACATACTATAATTTTCAAATAAAAAAGAATAAGCAATACGCATCATGTCTTCACGTTCCCATGTTGCTTCTTCTATTCCTTGGTGCTGCTATATTTCTTTTACTAGTCTCATAGTTTTACGTCGCAAAACTTGATCTCGACTATCAATGATTCACACTGACATTTCTTTAAATGTTCCATCTGCGTCAATAACTAGTTTGCCCCAATCCATTACATGAGTTGGATCAGAAATATATTTTCTAAGTATAGAGATATGAAATATCTTGTGGACACCAGATAAATGTGGTAGTAATGCCAATAGATAAGCAACCAACCCAACCTTTTCGAGTATTTCAAAAGACCCAATATATCTTGGTGATAACTTTCCATGCTTGTCAAATCTGATTACTCTCCTTTTTGGCATCACTTTCAAGAAAACATGATCTCCCGCTTCAAATTTTAGGAAATGTCTTCGTTTATCAACATAACTTTTCTATCGACTTTGTGCTGTAAAAAGATGTTGTCGTATCATAACTACTTTCTCTAAGGTATCTCTAATCACATCTGGACCCGTGATGGATCAGTCTCCCACCTCGGCCCAACAAACTGGAGATCAACATGGCCTTCCATACAATGCTTCATATAGTGACATTTGAATACTTGCCTGATAACTATTATTATAGGCAAACTCGACCAATGCTAGATGTTCTTACCGATACCCTTGAAATCTAGACAACATGCTCGCAACATATCTTCCAAAACTTGCATGGTTCTTTTTGACTAACCCTTAGTTTGTGGATGAAAGTAGTGCTCATTATCAACTGTGTTCCGATTGCTTTCTAAAAACTCTTCCAAAAATGAGCCGTAAATCATGGATCTCTATCCGATACAATAGATACTGACACTCCATGTAATCGGACAATTTGTCGTATGTATAACCTACACAATTCCTCTCGTGTGAAGGTCATTCGCATTGCTAGAAAATGTGCACACTTTGTAAGCCAGTCCATAATTACCCATATAGCATCATGTTTTCATGATGTCCGTGGCAAGTGAGTCACAAAATTCATTGTGATATATTTCCATTTTCACTCTACTACCTCCAAAGGATGGAGTAATCATGCTGCCCTTTGATTTTCAGCCTTTATCTGTTGACACGTGAAGCATCGTCGAACAAATTTTCCAATATGTCTCTTCATCCCATTCTAGTAATATTGGCGATGAAGATCATTATATATTTTTGTGCCACCTGGATGTACTGCAAAATGAGAACGGTGAAATTCCTTAAGAATCTCCTCTCTCAATTCCTCTATCTGGGGAACCACAATCCGTCCCTTAAATCAAAGACTGCCATCCGTATGAATAGCCCAACCTTCATCGCATGTGCTAGTCTCTATTCGGTTCTTTATAGATAATATTTCTGCATCATGTTTCTACATCTCAATTTTTTTATTTATTAGTGAAGGTATATCTACTAAACTTCTGATAACACCCTAATTTCGACTTCTATATTGTAAGCTGAATCATCCCACAATTTTGAGCATATCCCATTCCCGCAAAGCTATAATAGCTAGTGCACCACGTGACTTTTGACTAAGTGCATCAGCCACCACATTTGCCTTACCTTGATGGTAATTCAAAGTAAAATCATAATCTTCCAGAAACTCCATCCATCGATGTTGTCTCATGTATAGATCTCTCTGTGTAAAGATATATTTCAAATTTTATGATCTAAATATACCTCAAATTACTCTCCATACAAATAGTGGCGCCATATTTTTAAAGCAAAGACTATAGTCACCAATTCTATATCATGTGTGGCATAATCTTTCTCATGATTCGTTAACTATCTTGAACCATAAGCTACCACTTTCCCAGATTGCATTAAAACACATCGCAATCTATCTTTCGAGGCATCACAATACACTGTATATTTCTGCCCCCTATCTGGAATTATCTGAATAGGTGCTGAAGTAAGCTTCCTTTTTAATTCTTGGAATGCCTTTTCACATGAATTAGTCCATTCATACTTGACTTCTTTCTCGGTCAATCTAGTCATTGGAGCAGCTAACCGTGAAAAATTCTCAATAAACCTTATGTAATACCCACCCAATCCCAAAAAACTATGTATTTCAAAAATAGACTTTGGCCTCTCCCAACTCATGACCGCCCTAACTTTTTCAGGGTCTACTGAGACACCAGTAGCTGACACTACATGTGCCAAAAATTTTACTTCTATCAATCAAAAGTCACTTTTACCAAACTTGGCATACAACTTATGTTCTTTCAAGGTTTGGAGAATAATATGTAAATGATTCTTATGCTTTCTTTCAGACTGAGAATAAATCAAAATATCATCCACAAAAATCACAACAAAATAATTTAAATAGGGCTGAAATATTCTATGCACAAGATCCATGAATGCTGCTGGCGCATTCGTTAATCCGAAAGGCATTACTGTAAACTCAAAATGCCCATACCGTGTTCTAAATGCTATCTTAGGGATGTCGGCTTTCCTAACTCACAACTGATGATATCCAGTACAAATATCTATCTTGGAAAAGACCTGTGCCCCTTTTAACTGGTCGAATAAATCATCAATCCTTGGTAATGGATATCGATTCTTTATCTTAACCCTATTCAACTGTCGATAATCAATGCACAGTCGAAAGGATTTTATCCTTTTTCTTTGCAAATAAAAGCGGAGCACCCCAAGGTGAAGTGTTGGGTCTAATAAAACCCTTGTCCAACAAATCTTGTATATGGACCTTGAGTTCTTGTAATTCAATCGGTGTCATCCTATGTGAAGTCATAGAAATGAGTGATGTACTAGGATGTAACTCAATACAAAAATCCACATTTTTGTGCGAGGGTAGTCCTGGTAATTCATCAGGAAAAATGTTCTCATATTCACAAACTATCCGAGGAAGATTCATATTCAATGTTCCTTCTTCTTCTACGATGAGACATGCTAGCCAACCAATAAGCTGTTCATGCCATTTAGAATCATACGTAATATGGGGTAAAGTAGCAAGCTTATCCCTCTGAAATATAACACATATATCATCGGGTGTGTGGAAAATAATTCTTCTATGATCACAATCAATAATGACCCGATGTGCTGTTAACTAGTCCATGCCAAGAATTACATCAAAATCCGACATGTCCATGACTTTAAGATCTGCCATGAATATAATCTCTGAGATTTCTAACTCACAATCTCGACATATCTGACTAATTTTCACCATAGATCTCAAAGGAGAAGTCACATGTAATAACTTGTCCAAGTTTTTAACTCTTAATCCCAATTCTTTCACACATGATGTAGAAATAAATGAATGTGATGCACCCGAATCAAATAAAACTCTTGCCCATAAATGAAAAAACAATAAAGTACCTTGTACTATTGACTGATCTATCCTTTCCATCTGTGGTGTAATTGCATACACACTCCCTTGGGTCCTTAAAGTCCTAGAATGTGAGCTCTCACCTCGACCTCGACCCATGCCTTGGCCTCCCTGATATGCTTGTGAAGTAGGAGATATTTGTTGAGTACCCCGAGATTGCAGCCAATTCCTTGGACCTGTACTAGAGAAAGGAGGAATAAACCATGTTTGCATATTTCCTATGGATGTATGGGACTGTGATGTCTCATAATCCTGGAATTCCTAATTTCGGTGACAATCTCATTTCCAATGTCCTTACTGATGACATAACAAACAAGTTTTCTTTCCAATTTGGCTAGAATTCACAGTCTGGCTTTGGCTTTGATAATCACGACCTTGTCCATAAAATCTACGTGGGATAAATGGTCTCTACCACTTTCCAGAAAAAATGTTGATTCTCTTTTCTTTTTCCACAAGCACTTCCACTCATTTCCAGGATATTTTGTGCATCCTCAACCTTCCGCTCGATAGCTAAAGCTGCCTTAACCATTGAATTCATATATTGGATAAGAAATCCCACAGTCTTGCCTTGTATAGACAATTTTAATCCATCTTCAAATTTTCGAACCTTAGCCACATTAGTAGCCACATAATCATTCCCAAAACATGTCAACTCAGTGAATTTTGCCACGTAGTCCAACACCATCATAATTCCTTGTCTAAGTTCAAGGAATTACCATGCCTTGGCATATCTAGCTGAAGTCGGAAAAATTTTTTTTGTAAATAATTATTTGATTATTCCCATGTCATTGCCTCTATATTCTTCGAGGCCTTGATCCAATCCCACCAAATTTGTGACTCACCCTCTAGCTGAAATGCTGATAGCCGGATCTTGGTAGCATTGGAAGTGATTTCCATTGCATCCAAGATTTTATCCACTTGTCGAAACCATTAATCTGCCGCCATTGGGTCTACTCCCCCCATAAATATTGGAGGATGATGTGTCTTGAACTTTTGGAGGTTACTTGATCCTTCTTGATCTCCAGTTGCACTAGTTTGTGGAACCCTTGTAACAGCAACACCCACAGCCTCTAACAAAGTCTATGATCAAAGAAGGCTAGGATCGATCCTCATTTCGTGGACGTCCCCGGTGTCCTCGTTCTCAACATGTCATCTACATAAGTCAAATAATAATATAAGAATCACATTTATTTTCTATTATTAGTGCACATGCCACTAATAATAGTCTTTTAATTTCGAGAATATCATTTTATTTTCTAAACCACTAAGGTTATGTTTCTTTACCCTAGTGTTTTTTCCCCCGAGTATTAGATATTTATATATCTAAACTTTCCTACCACATGATGAAATTTGTAACAATTTCTGGGTTATAGGTAATCGTATACCTAACCTCTGATACCAAGCTATGACACCTCATTTCCCCGGAGGTCTCATTCATTCCATCACACAATACAATGGGTAATAAAATAAAAATTTCTCAAATGTACAATACATTTTTTTTCCTTTTCCATTTTATTTGCTCAAATGAAGAAAGAAAACACACAACGTATTATTTAAGCCACAACCGGCGTTCCTTCACATGTGCGATCTCGTTTGTGGATCTGTCATCTGTCCTGGACTTGTACCTGAAAAGGTGTCCCACAATAAAGTGAGCAAAGCTCAATAGGGTAAACTTTTTCAGAGTTACTCCATACCTAAGTGCACGTAAAACATCATGAATATACATAAACACCCATTCAAGTACAATATTTATATGAATGCAATTATGGATGAAATATTTATATGCTCATATTCCTGAGTCTCAATGACTCCCTCACACTTTTTGAAGCCAAGTGTGATATATTATATATCTGGATATGCATATGTATATATGTATATATATCTATAGAAATATTTATTTTCTTGGAATTATTCCAAAAAATATGGACCTCCAACGAAAAACATGTTGGATATTTATCCAAATAAAATATGATTTTCTTGAATTTACTCTGAGAAATAAACACCACCGTAACTCTGTTGGACGTTGTTCCAATTTGAGTTCGCAATCCATAATAACCATATACCAAATAAAATCTCGGACAACTCAGTCTGGACGTTGTCCCAATTCGAGTTTGCTAAATATCATCCATATACCTATATATATATATATATATATATATATATATATATATCTTGCACCTACTCATGTATATAAAATGTTCCCGTGCATATGAAATGCAATTATGTCATTTCCAATTCAACCCATGTTTCAGACACAATTATAACAATCCAAATCCAATTCGTCATGTACTAATAATTTCTAAAGAAATACCGAAACTTTTCACCAATTAATTACTTCCAATAAATTTTCTAATAATTTGACTTGAAATATAAAACATGATCATTTCAGTCTATTAAATAGAAAGAAATTCTAATAAGAGAAAACTGCTACCTTCCAGAAAATTTTACTAAAATGTCTTAAATTTGATATCAGTATGAAGATCTCGTCGTGTAGAGTAACTTTAGTTCTTAGACTCATTTATTCCGATTACAAAATAATTTGTTATGATTGATTGAAAGTTAACGTATTTTTTTTTCTCTGTACTGTCTCTCTCTATCTCTCCCTCCAGCACTGAATTTTTACAGCCTCTCCCATTTTTTCGGATTCCTGACGTTTTTCTCTTTTTTTAATATATATTTATTCATTTATTATTATTAAGTAATAATATAATTAATTTTTTTAACACCTATACGGCCGGCGGACCGCCCGTGCAGGCACTACCACATACAGATGACGCGGCACCATAGCTATATTTCTCAGAATTTAGTAATAATATAACTAAATTCTGACTTTCTCAGAATTTAATAAAATTTGACACTGCAGCTATATTTTCCAAGGCTAATTCAATAACGACATCCATTTTATCAATATAGCCCTAAAGTTTTCAGGTTAGTTTTTCTTTTTGTAAAATTACCATTTTGCCCTTTTTTCCAGAAATCAAATTATGTTAGTAATTTATCTTTTTTTTGGAACTTCACAAGAATAAAAAGAATAAAAAGAATAAAAGAATAAAAAGTATTTGAAAAATAAGAAGCATAAAAAGTTTAAAAAAATTAAGAAGAATAAGAAGAATAAAATAAATAACAAGAATAACAATAAAAAGAAAAATAAAAAAAATAAGAAAAATAACTAGAATAAGAAGAATAAAAAGTATAAGAATAATAAAAAAAGAAGAATAAAAAAATAAGAATTATAAAATAATAAGAATAAAAAGAATAAAAGAATAAGAAAAATAAGATGAATAAAAAGAATAAAGAAGAATAAGAAAAATAAATAGAATAATACTAATAGGAAGATTAAGAAGAATTAGAAGAATAAACTGAATAAGAAGAATAAGATAAATAAGAAGAATAAGAAGACGAA
Organism: Sapria himalayana; assembly: GCA_029783825.1. NCBI lineage: Eukaryota > Viridiplantae > Streptophyta > Magnoliopsida > Malpighiales > Rafflesiaceae > Sapria > Sapria himalayana. The sequence continues at coordinate 373,468 of JAREIK010002563.1, read as the reverse complement.
TAAGATGAAGAAGAAGAATACGAATACTAAGAAGAATATGAAGAATAAGAAGAATAAGAAGAATAAGAAGAATAAGAAGAATAAAAAGAATAAGAATAATATGAAGAATAAGAAGAATAAGAAGAATAAGAAGAATAAAAAAATAAGAAGTATAAAATAATAAGAAGAATAAAAAGAATAAAAGAATAAGAAAAATAAGATAAATAAAAAGAATAAAGAAGAATAAGAAAAATAAATAGAATAATAAGAATAAGAAAAATAAATAGAATAATAAGAATAAGAAGATTAAGAAGAATTAGAAGAATAAACTGAATAAGAATAATAAGATAAATAAGAAGAATAATAAGACGAATAAGACGAAGAAGAAGAATACTAAGAAGAATATGAAGAATATATAGAATAAGAATAATAATAATAATAATAATAATGGTAAGAAGAATATGAAGAATAAGTAGAATAAGAAGAATACAAAGAATATGAAGAATAAGTAGAATAATAAGAATAAGAAGAATAAGAAGAATAAGAAATATAAGAAGAATTAGAAGAATAATAAGAATAAGAAGTATAAGAAGAATAAGAATAAGAATAAGAATAACAAGAATAAGAAGAATAAGAAGAATAAAAATTATAATAAGAATAACAAGAATAAGAAGAATAAAATGAATAAGAAGAATAAGAAGAATAAGAAGAATAAAAAGAATAAAAAGAATAATAAGAATAAGAATAATAAAAATAATAATAATAATAATAATAAGAAGAATAAGAAGAATAAAAATAATAATAAGTATAATAAGAATAAGAAGAATAAAATGAATAAAAAAAATAAGAAGAATAAAAAGAATAAGAAGAATAATAAGAATAAGAAGAATAATAAGAATAATAAGAATAATAAGAATTAGAAGATTTAGTTTAATTAAAAGAATTAGAACAATTAGAAGAATAAGAAGAATTAGAATAATACGAAGAATAACAAAAATAAGAAGAATAAAAAGAATTAGAATAATAAGAAGAATATGAAAAATAAGAAGAATAATATGAATAACTTGAAAAAGTATATTAAGAAGAATAAGTAGAATAAGAAGAATAACAAAAATAAGAAAAATAAGAAGAATAATAAGAATAATAACAATACAAATATTAAGAAAAATAAGAATACTAAGAAGAATAAGAAATATAAAAAGAATAACAAAAATAATAAGAATAAGAAGAATAATCAGAATAAGAAAAATAAGAAGAATAAGAAGAATAAGAAGAATAAGAAGAATAAGAAGATTAAAAAGGATAACAAGATATGTATAATAAGAATAACAAAAAATAACAAGAACAAGATTAAAAAAAATAATAAGAAGAAAAAGAAGCATAAGAATAATAAGAAGAATAGAAAGAATAAGAAAAATAAGAAGATAATAAGAGAATAAGAAGGATGAATAAGAATAAATATATTCCCCTTGCATTCTAGAGAGAGAAAGTTGATTAACCTTTCTACTCTTCATAAACACTCTCTCATTGAAACATTTTTTCATGGGCAACTACGAATGAAAGAAATGATTGAGTTATTCTATTCTTTAAAACTCAAATGTCGGATTAAGCTTGGTGCAATTGTTGGCAAACATGTTTTAATTCAGTTATTCACAGTGGAGGACTTTCTATTTTCGTGGATGATAGAAACCTGGAACATCTTGGGTTATCCACTGTGATTATTCAAATGGGCACCAAATTTTAACATCAAGGAAGAAAATTCTCTGCCGATTTGGTTCCTTTTCCCTCTTTCCCATTCAATTATTTAACAAAAATGGACTCTTCTTCATCTCTAAACTCAATGGCAAGCCTTTATTAATCAATGGAGCCACGGCCAATCTCTTGAAGCATAGTGTCGCCTGAGTTTGTATTGAAGTAAACCTTCAATTCCATATCCTGAATAGGTTATGAATTAGCCAGAATGAAAAATTAAGCTTTTGGCAACCTATGGTTCTAGAATATTTTCCTAGTTACTGTAATGCATGTAAGAAAAAGGTCAAAAAGGAAAAGAAAATGAAAAATCAAGTTGAACATAATGAGGTAGAAAGATAAATGGTTAGTCCAGAAGTCTCTATTCTTAATCATTCTGGTATAAAAACAAATATCGATCCTGTACACCCACATTTACAGGATGCTTAGGCTTTGTGGGGGGGAAAAATAAGATCAATGATTGACAAAATAAAATAGATAGTGATTAGAACTAGAAAGCCAAAGATAAAGGTAATAAAAAATACAAAGGACTGGTTTTCTGCCTCAGAAATGGTTTCAGATTCTGAATCCATTAAATCTTTTAATGACATTCAAACTGAAATAGAAATGAGAAACATGATCTACCCTAAAGATGATATTGATATAGAAAAAAATAAAGTTATAGCCAATAATACAGAAAAGGCTATAGAAGACTAAAATATTATAAGCCTACAAATGAATAAAATGTTTAAAGATAAAGAACCCCAAGAACCTAACATAGTAAAAAAACTAGAAACACTAACAAACATTTAAATTTAAGACATGAATTAAAGTACAAAACAAGAGCATAATTAAAATCTTCGAGTAATCTTTAGTTATTTATTCTGGAACATTCAAGGAATAAGCAACACCCCATCCTTAAATAGACTAAAAAAATTAATAAAACTCTATAACATTTCTCTCCTAATGTTAGCAAAGCCAATGTTTGATATAAGTCAATTAGAAAATGTTAAGAACAAACTAGAATTCAGTAAAGCTTTCTTTAAAAAAGTGAGTATAATATGGGTCATGTAAAAAATTTGCATAGATGTTACTAGGACTGAAGAATTTGATCAAATAATTAATCTTAGTATAAATAAAAGCATAGAAGGTACAATTTTAGTAGTTTATGCTAATAATTCTAAAGAAAAAAGAAAGGAGCTATGAAAAATCATGGAAGAGATTTCAGTAAAAAAAACTCCATGGATAATTGGAGGCGACTTTAACACGATCAAAATTGCATCAGAGAAAAAAAGGGAGGGAGAACTAAGAATTCATAGGCTAATGAACACTTTAATATAACTATCTCCAACTGTAACCTACGGAATGCAAAATTTTTAGGCACAAACTACACCTGGATGAATAATCACAAAAAATAGGAGCTATATGGTCAAGACTAGATGGAATTCTTTTTAACACCAAATAGATTGACTCCTTTGGAAATATAAGAGTCAAACACTTGAACAACACATGTTCAGATAATAAGCCACTACTTATTAATTTTATTAAAATAAATCCCAAAAACCTAACTGTCAACTTCCAGAATATGTGGTGTCTACAAGAAGACTTTCAAGACACTGTGAAAGACACTTTGTCGCTACCAGTAAGTGGCAACACAAACCAGATTTTCATGGCAAGACTTAATAGATTAAAGAGATGTCTAATAAAGTGGAACAAAAATAAGTTTGACAATATAAATAAATCTATCATAGAAATAAAAAAAATCAATGAATTAAAAGAGTCATATGAGAAAGATCAGAATACGTACAATCTCTGTGTCCTTAATAATGCACAGAGTGAACTTAAACTAAAATTACACATTGATGAAATTTTCTGGAAACAAAGTTAAAAAAAATGGCTAAAAGAAGGA